>VDFB02357891.1:0-20820 GCA_007258455.2 Sequoia sempervirens
AATCCATGGATCCCAACCTGGTTGTTGAACTGCAACATAAAAAATAGGAATTACAAGACCAGTTGACTTGGGCAGAGGGAGAAATGAAAAAAAAACCCAAGAGCTTTAGCAACAGCAAGGTCAATTAGAGTAGGAAATGCAGCATAAGGATTAGGAGCTCCAGAACAAACATGATCAATTTAAATGGGAGATATAGGAAGTACAGCTATTCCTGGAAAGGAAATCCACAACCAAAAGCTAGGCTGAGGAACAATTGCTTGCCGAGTTAGGGACTCTGCAGGGATGACTCTTCGTTGTGGATAAAAGAATTGAGGAGCTAACACAGGATGTCAAGTTGAAGGAGGAACTATGAACAATATACAAACAAAGTTATCCCAACTAACTTAGATGTGCTTTCCCTCCCCATTTCTCTTTGATGATTCGGTGGCTATGACAGAGCATATCACAACAACAATTGAGGAGAAGCAACGGATTTATCTGCGTTTCAAAATTTCAATCAACCCTCTACTACTAAAGAAATTGAAGGTGTCACCCATTAGATAGTATGGCTGCTCTTTCAGCTTGAGTCTAGGACCAGGATATCCTTGAAGCTTCCCTTCAAAGAAATAATTGATCTACATGAGGCGCAAGAGAATCTGCATGCCATATCGATACCATCCAAGGCCGATTGGCTGCCTCTGTAGACTGTGATCTCAAAGTTCTAACTCCATTGCCCAATGAATAAGGCTTTGGTCCTCAAACCAAAAATTTTGGGTTCCCATTCCGCAAGCAAAATGCCCTTGGTAGTTGCCAAAAGTTGTGGATTGAAAATACCTTGAGATCCCTTTTGGATGATAACATTGTTTTGCTTAGCCCTAGCCTGGACTCGGCGGCAAGCGAGATCTTTCTGTGCCCTTTTTAAAGAGTTTGGACCACGCCATCAAACCACCACACATTCTTGTACGCTTCTTCCCTTGCTGCTCTATTGAGCCCCACCATGTCTCCACGTGTTAGTAGGACGAGCCTTTGAGAGCCTACTCCCCTTTGCTTCTCTACCGAGCTTTGCCTACATGCCACATAGCCTCATTCCGTGAGCACTTTTTGGTGGACCCCATAGTCAATGCTTTGGACAAAGACTTCTCCACGTGTCTTCTCCATGGGGAGTTTCATCGCAATGAAGCGAGGAATGAATAACGAGCCCCAAGCCCCACCCTATCACCACATGTCCTAACCAACTCTATGGATGAGCGGCACGTGTGTGCATGGGAATTTTGTTGCTTCCACATTGGGACCACAATCATCATTCATAAGGGGATGCATCTAGTTTGAAGGAAACTTCATTTTTTGTTTCAAAATCTTTTTTGTTGCAACGACCATGGAAATCATTATGATAGACATCATTGCTCATGTCATGGAATCTTTCCAGTTATTGGCTCCTAGGTGGTGGGATGCTTCTTTATATATACTACTTCGGCTTTCCAAAAAGGGGTTCTAAGTTTTGATAGACACAGAAGATTGTGGAAAGATACCAAGCCTTTGTATTGTTTTTAGATTATTGTATTAAGATTCACAGACCGTGCCTTTGTTTTTCTGCCTTTCTGTTTCTTAGCTAGTTGACAAGGCATCATACTATGTTGTTATTGTACTCAGTAGTTTATTTACAGAACTTCTATATCTTCAATACAAGTTTACTGATTTAGACCTATTGACGGGTCTTAATGACACAACAACGTGTAAATAGAATATTGTTATTTTGTTTCTCTTGAAAGAGAAAGACAACACATGGATATCTTAGCTCCCAAGGTCTTGGTAGTTGGTTCTCAACTGTGTTGATGTTGCTCAATGGTCAATGTAACATTAATGTTCAAGGGGCCTACTGGTGTTGAGCTCCTGGATTGTTCTGAGATCAAACATAAACTTAAACCTACTCTAACCAGGGTTTTTAAAGAAACGAAAAAGATAGATCATAGCTTTGGAACAGAAAAGAATGCTAATTCATCCAATTTAACCAGACTTGTTACCTTTCAAGGAATTCCTAACTAAAACTATAGAACAAAATTGAGTTGTGATTAATGCACAGTATCATTCATTCACAGTGCTAATTTCAATAACAAATTGCAAGTCACCATTTAAACAAAACATAGAATAAAACTCCATTCCTTGAAAGCTTCTCAAATCAAATGATTAACTGAAGATGAATACCATTTAGGAACACAACATGAAGTAGATTTAAATCTGGTTGTTTCTACTGTTGGTGTGACAAATAAGCAACATTTACAAATCTGGCACAATCACCAGTGTACAGAAAATCCATGACTCCAAATTGTTTCCATCTATACTAAGAAAGATGGAAAGATACATTACTGGCTTCTGCTGAATCTAACTCCTAACTAAGAAGACAAAAGAAGGTCCCATTATAAAGAATCAGGATGCAACTCTGTCTCCTCTATCCTTCAGAAAATTCCTACTCATCCAAAATCTATCTCTAGACCTGTCTACTCTATTTCTTCTTCTTTTTTCTCTTTCTCTAAAACTTCTCTCTCTCACTAACTATCTCCTTTTTTTACAAAGAGGAAAAATGCCATATATACAGAATATCCCAAGAATGCGCTAGCCCCTACTTTAGGGTTTACAAAATATCTCACCCCAGAAGGGTTAGCCCTCAGATCTTTTGAATAAAGTTGGTTCTGCCTTAAATGTGTATCCCTACTGTCCATGTTGGTGAAGGATTGTTCTGGGGATGATCTCAGATCTTTTGCAACTATAGCATTTACTCTTGGTCTCCGTGTCCATCTTCGAACCCCCTTGAAGGGCTACTTTGAATGCTCTAAAGCATTGTCATTAATGTGGATCCACCTCCGTCAGTTGACACCACAGCTATCCCTAAGGCTCGCGGTTCCTTCTTTCCTTTGGCCCTCTTCCTGCTCTAGAATCTCCTACAAGTTGACCATCATCTGGAAGTAGCGTCAGGCTTGCTGTTAGATCTCCACACCATTGTTCATCGAGCTGCTCCGTCGGCCTTGATCTCAGATTAAGTCTGTGTTGTTTATGCTCTGTTGATCTCATTCATAGGGGGAGTCAATCAGTCAAATGGCTAATGGTTCACCTTTATCCCCTTCTGATTGGTTGAACATATGCCACGCAAGGTTCCTAGGTGGTCAAAGGTCATTCAGCCAGAATCGCATGTCGGTGAGACACTGGCCGTGTCTCCCCGATGTGATTATGCTCTATAGCAGCATCGACTTGACAAACATTCATCGTCAAGAGGTTGTAGCAGGTTCCATTAGTCATACCGATATCCTTTTCCATCGCTAAGACCTCACTTGTCGGCAGGACATCATGTCGAGCTCTAATCTTTCGCTCGGAGTCTCCCCAATCTCGACCTTATGAACAACTTTTGGTGTGACTCCCACCGGTCGGGAAGACTTCACAGCGGGTGGCAAGAGTCTTACCGATGTCCCTTTCTATTTCGAAAAAACTATCAGCAGTCAGCAAGACCTTACACTGAGTGCCAAACATTACCCTAAGACCTTTTTGTTTTGGCGAGACCACCCTTAGTCGAGGAGACATCATAGCGAAGGCACAAACTTTCGCTGAGATTTCCTTTCTTTTCGGCCAGACCTTTTACCGAAGGAAATATTTTCCTCCCCGCCAATGGCCTTGTGAACAACTGTCGGCGAGACTTGTAAGGAAAGCAGAGGTGCCGAAAACACTTTCCTAATGTCAAATCCATAGGGAATAATGCAATGCAGGGCTTTTAATTTTCAAATTACAATCCAATTAAGACACACATCAAAGATTAATAGAAACATAACAAATACACAAAGATAACTGAACAACAGATTTACGTGGGAAACCCTTTCGGGAAAAAACTCACCACACCAAGCTGAATCTCTTTGTATTACAGTAACAACAATTACATACAATCAGAAATACAACTCTCTGGTATTTCACAGTAGTTTCACTGTTCAATCTCTTTCACAGAAAAAAAATGCTCTCAACAACTCAAAAAAACTCGTCTTAGAATTCTTATCACATTCTGATTTTATCCTCTTATTGATCCTTATCCGCCAATGCTCCATTGAAGGTAGTTTCCATGCCTTTTCAGATTTTTCCTTGCATGCAGTTTTTTCAAACGTTGCAACTAATACAAAAAATCCAACTGTCATTCGTTTGAAATTTGCTTCCTCTGATTGGTCCAACAGGATGCCACATAGGATGGTCGCACGGTCAAAGGCGATCAAAATTTGTTGGCATATTAGTGAGACACTAATAGTGTCTCCCCAAGGCCACAAAATTTCTCTATCGATATCGGCTTAAGTCTCCAATAGTCAGCAAGACAACATAACGAGTGTCACATGTCATACCGAAACCATCAATGTTGATTTCATTTCTATCAGCAAGAGTTTCCCTTATCGGCGAGACTCATATCGAATGCACACAAGTCATATCGAACTCAGAGAAACCATCGGCAAGACTTCCACATATCGCCAAGACCTTATGTCAAAATCTTCAAGTCATGTAGTCGTGTGTTTTCCATTCAGCGTGACTATTGCTCTTTGGTGAGACTCATATCAAAGACACAAGTCACAACGATTAGACATTCCATCGGGAAGACATACCAATCTTCACCAAGACCTCTCACCGGACCTTCATGTTACATCGATGAGCATTTGTTGTCGGCAAGACCTCCAAACTTTGCTGTGAGCTTTCATTGAGTTCCATCATGTCTTACCAATTCGGCGAGACTTATCCAAGTCACCGAGACCTTTCATCGAGCATCACCAAGTCTTACCGAGTCGAAAAGACTTATGCCCTTTCACCATGACCTTTCTCCAAGCGCCCCATGTCTTACCAAAGACTGTCAGCATGACTTATCCAAGTTGCCGAGACTTCTCAGCGAAGTCTTTTGTCACCACGAAGGCACCACGAGAATACTCACGTCGGCGAGACTTTCCGGTTTTGTAAATTCCTCATCCCGAGAGCCTTGTGTTTCCCCGATGACCAGATGTAGTCAATGAGACTTTCACCATTCACCGGGACCTCTCCCCGACACCCATGAGTTAGCCCAATAAGATCAAATTGTCGCCCAGAGATCTCCATTCGCCAGAAGGTCACACCGAACACAGAAAGTCACAACGATAGACTTGTCAGCAAGACATCAACCCTGTCACAATGATATGAACATTTCAAGAGCTTCAGAACAGTTAGTCGGCTAGACATCCATGATGTCACATCAACTTTTCCTTTTAGAAGCTTCATGTCAGTAAGTATTGAGGCACATCTTCCAACAAGCTCCCACTTGACGAAGATCTTACCTACACTTCCGGTATATAATAAAACACCATGAGCCAAAGGCCCACCAAATCGGGTACACCACCAATCCTGTATGTGTGCTCTGCCAAGTTTACCAATGCATCTGCAACATTTTCTCTATCCTCCACCTCATATCCTCGCATTGCAAAGTGATACCGTATTACCCATGTTTCATCTTGGCATGGAAAGTAGGATTCTTACTAAACATATAGCAATTAATCGGCCACATAAAGAAGCCAGTAAATTTTCCTGCATCAAAACCAAATAAGTTAGAACATAAAAAATTTTAACCAAATTGTTTTTATTGTGTATTGTGTTGCTACCATGTATCACTCGAGTGGACACAAAGTGACTATGCCTGTCATTTAGCCAACTCACCGCACCACCATTCATCATGAAGATATATCCACTGGTGGATCTTATGCTGTCAATGTCCCCTGCCCAATCAGATTCCACATAACCTCGAATACTGAGAATCTTCTATAATTCAACCAAGTTGCCACGGTAACACAAAGCAAAGTCTGAAGTACCCTTCATATATCTAAACACTCTCTTCACAGCATCCCAATGTATTCTTCCAGGATTAGCCATAAACTGACTAAGAACTCCAATTGCTTGGGCAATGTCTGGCCTTGTACAGACCATAGCATACATGAGGCTGCTAACTACACTTGCATAAGGCACACTAGTCATGTCCTCCATCTCAGAAGGAGATTTTGGACAATCCTCAATAGATAACTTCGTTCCCTGCATAACTAGAACAACTAGTTGTTTGCAATCAGTCATACAAAATCTCTCCAGAACAGTCTTGACATACTTACTCTGACTGAGCCAAAGCTTTCTATTCTTCCTGTCCCTAGTTATTTCCATTCCCAAAATATACCCTATTGCACCAAGATCTTTCATTTCGAACTTTGCAGACAATTAAGACTTAAGATCAGAAATCATTAGCTTACTATTGCTCTGCATGGAACAACATACAAGCATCATCAACATAGAGTGCAATAATAAGGACTTTGATCAATTTCACTTTGTAATATACACAATGATAAAATTTTGATCTTATAAATCCCAATGACAAAACAAAAGTGTCAAATTCTCTCGGGTAATCATTGATTCTAGGAGATCAAGCTTTTAAACCATATAGAGATTTCTTCCTAACTTGCAAACTAGCCTTTTCTTTTACCTTTTTCCAAATTGGCTGGACATATAAATTTCTTCTTCAAGATCACTATGAAGAAATGTTGTCTTCACATCCATCTTTTCAATCTCTAAGTCATATGCAAATGCAAGTGACAAAAGAAATCTGATAGATGTCATCTTAGCTATAGGAGAAAATATTTCTTCATAATCAATTCCTCGAATAAATAAATCCTTTGCTAAACTCAAATTTCCTTATTTCTTTCTTTCTTCTTCTTCTTTTTCCACACCGCCGGGTCTCGCACTCTATTTTCTTTTTAAAACACTCCATTTGCGTAAAATTCTACATCTTTTTCTCGCCATTTTTAGTAATGTATAACTAAACCTGTATCATTCTTTCTAATGATGCCATTTCTTCTTTCATGGATTCCAAACTTAAGAGTTTATCACATTTTAAATGCCTCTTTTATAGTCCTAGGTTCATCAGTGCTAGAAATTAAAGAATAGGCACAAGTAGACTCAATTAAAGAAAACCCATACCTTTCAGGTTGCTTTCTTTCATGAGTTGACTTCCTCACAGGTTGAGGCTGAGGTGGTTCTTCATCTCATCGGGAACTTTAACTACTTGAGCTTCCTCAAGATCGCAATATTTTCTGATTTTTTCAATTCCTCTTTATCCTCGGGTGTGTCAAAGGAATTGCTAAGCAGCATCCTTTTCATTTTTGATTTCTTCATCACTGCATCCAATGTAGTAGAAGATTCTCAGCTCTCACAAAAGATAATGTCAAGTTGTACAAACCTTCTTAGTCCTAAGGTTCCAAAGCTTGTATCCTTTTACAAAGACTATAGCTTTTCAATAAAAATACACTTCACAGCCTTTGTTTTCCAACTTAGATCTTTTTCTTTCAAAATGGCACATATGCATATGCCTCTATAGCCAAAGACACAATATGTCTCAGAGAGGGCTTCTTTCCAAACCATGCTTCCCCAGTTAAGGCTCTTCTCTCTAAATAAGAGTAGGGAGTTAGGAGAACAATTTACCAAGTAACATGTTGTAGAGATTGCTTCAACCCAGAACTTATCCTCCAAGCCAGCACTGCTCAGCATACTTCGTGCTCTTTCCATTACTGTCCTATTGAACCTTTCAACAACTCCATTTTGTTGTGGAGTATAAGGTGTAGTCTTATGTCTTTTAATCCCTTGATCTGTACAATACCTTTTGAATTCATTTGAACAAAACTCACTGCCATTGTCAGTCCTTAAACATTTTATTTTTCTACCAGTCTAATTTTCAACAAGGTTTTTAAATTCCTTAAATCGACTGAACCCTTCTTATTTACTTTTTAGAAAATATACAAATGTTCTTCTTGAATAATCATCAACAAACGACACATAGTATCTTGATTTAGACAAAGAAGGAACATTCACTGGACCAAACACATCAGAATGAATATATTCAAGCAAACCAAAAGAATTGTGAGGACTGGAATAAAATGAAACACGGTGTTGTTTTCCATATATGCAATGTTCACAAAATTTGAACCTGCTAAGCCATAATCTTCAAGCCCTTCTACTCGTGTCCTTTTATTTTTCAAGGTTTTTAAACCTTTCTCACCAATGTGGCTTCCAGCTCTATGATAAAGTATGTCTTTTTTCTAGAAGTTTAACTCCATGGAGTAGCGCACTATTGTGAACGCTTTTCCTTCTTTCTCTCCATGAGCAGCCTTTTAAGTGATTCCCTTTAAGGTGAGACACTATTGCATTGACATCCAAGCATCCACTTTGTACAGAGTACCAATTCCGAGCACTCCCTAGCCAACACCATAGATCCTCTTGTCATCTTGCATCCATTTCTAGAGAACGTGAATTGCACTCTGATATCATTCAGCTTACTTACAAAAAGTAGATTTCAAGCCAGACCTGGTATATGCATTACATCATTGATTCCCTTCACTCTTCCATCAGGTTATTGAATTCTGACTCTTCCACGACCAACAATTTACAAAGATGAATCACTTGCCAAGTACACCTTTCCACCATTGTATTCTTCATACTTCATGAACCAATCTCTATGAGATGTCATGTGGAAAGATGCTCCAAAATCAATCAGCCAAACATCATCTGATGCCCATGTAGCCAAAGCTGCAATGAAGACATCTACATCACTCTAAGAAGAATCATTCTAGAAGAGTTCTTCTTCTTCTTTTTCTCCTCCTTGCAATCCTTTCGGACATGACCAAGTTGTCCACAATTCCAACATTTCACCTTGGACTTCTTGCCAGGAGACTTTGATCTCCCTTCTAATTTTGATCTAGACTTCTTGTCCTTCTTCTTGCCTTTCTCCTTTGGTCTACCTCTGACAGCCAGAGCCTCCTTTGCCATCTCAAAAGATCTTCTCATTTCTTCTGATAAGAAAGAAGCAACAACATCTTCCATCTTGAATGTGGATGTTGTACTCCCTATAGCCATCACTAAATGATCCCAAGAATCAGGCAGAGAACATAGCAACAACATCCAATGATCTTCATCTTCAATCTTCACACCAACTGATGTCAACTGAGCAATCAACATGTTGAAAGCATTCAAGTGATCAACAATAGACCCTCCTTCCTGCATTCTCAAAGAGTACAACTTCTTCCTCAAGAACAACTTGTTCACCAAGGACTTGCCCTGATAAATGGATGCTAATCTTTTCCACAAGGAAGATGCAGTCTTTTCTTCATGCACATTCAGAAGAACAGAGTCTGTGAAACAAAGCCTTATCAGCCCTTTTGATTTTCTATCTGTCAGGTCCCAATCCTCTTGCTTCATGCCTTGAGGCATTTTTCCAGACACAATAGTCCAAAGATCTCAGTCTACTAATAGATCTTCCATCTTGAGTTTCCACAACTCGAAATTACTACCATTGAATTTATCTATCTCCATCTTTATGGATGTGCTTGCCATCTTAATCTGTAATTAAATTATTAGGACCTCTACTTAATTCTGCATCAAAAAAGATTTGACACAAAAACTCTAACCTACCCAAGCAAGGATAACATACTCACAAAGTTTGATATAACACTTGTAAGGAAAGCAAAGGTGCAGTAAAATGCTTCTCTTCCTAATGTCAAATCCATAGGGAAGAATGCAATGCGGGGGCTTTTAATTTTCAAATTACAATCAATTAAGACACACATCAAAGATTAATAGAAACAAAACAAATACACAAAGACAACTAAACAACAGATTTACATGGGAAACCCTTTCGAGAAAAAACCCACCACACCAAGCTGAATCTCTTTGTATTACAGTAACAACAATTACATACAATCAAAAATACAACTCTCTGGTATTTCACAGTAGTTTCACTATTCAATCTCTTTCACAGAAAAAATGCTCTCAACAACTCAAAAAAACTCGTCTTAGAATTCTTATCACATTCTGATTTTATCCTCTTATTGATCCTTAGCCGCCAATGCTCCATTGAAGAAAGTTTCCATGCCTTTTCATATTTTTCCTTGCATGCAGTTTTTTCCAGCGTTGCAACTGATACAAAAAATCCAACCGTCATTTGTTTGAAATCTACTTCCTCTGATTGGTCTAGCGGGATGCCACATAGGATGGTCACACGGTAAAAGGCGATCAAAATTTGTTGGCATATCGGTGAGACACTAACAGTGTCTCCCCGATGCCACAAAGTTTCTTTATCAATATCGGCTTAAGTCTCCAACACTCGGCAAGACAACATAACGAGTGTCACATGTCATACTGAAACCATCGATGTCGATTTCATTTCTATTGGAAAGAGTTTCCCTTATTGGCGAGACTCATATCAAATGCACACAAGTCATATCGAACTCAAAGAAACCATCGGCAAGACTTCCACATATCGCCAAGACCTTATGTCAAAATATTCAAGTCATGTCATCGTGTGTTTTCCATTTGGCGTGACTATCGCTCTTCGGTGAGACTCATATCGAAGACACAAGTCACAATGATCAGACATTCCATCAGCAAGACATACCGATCTTCGCCAAGACCTCTCACCGAACCTTCATGTTACATCGATGAGCATTTGTTGTTGAAAAGACCTCCAAACTTCGTTGTGAGCTTTCATCGAGTTCCATCATGTCTTACCGAGTTAGCAAGACTTATCCAAGTCACCGAGACCTTTCATCGAGCATCACCAAGTCTTACTGAGTCGGCAAGACTTATGCCCTTTTGTCATGACCTTTCTCTGAGTGCCCCATGTCTTACCGAAGACTGTCAGTGTGACTAATCCAAGTCACCAAGACTTCTCAACAAAGTCTTTTGTCACCGCGAAGGCATCACAAGAATACTCACGTCGTCGAGACTTTCCGATTTCATTAAGACCTCATCCTAAGAGCCTTATGTTTCCCCGATGACGATGTAGTTTCATGAGAATTTTGCCATTCGCTAGGACCTCATCTGCTTCGGTAAGACTTCACGCCGAAGCCTATATCTCTTGGCGAGCTCGGACCTTCTTTCAGGGAGAGCTTATTCTTGTCGGGGAGACATCATGCAGTCACCGAGACTTTTCACTAAGTTCCAATCTTTCATCGACACCATTTCATCTCGACAAGAGTCCACCCTGTCAGTGAGACTTCCCCAAAGCCACCTCTATTGTGAGACCTTATCCTTTGGCCGCACTTCATGCCGAAGGCATAACCCTTTGGTCGAAATACTTATCAAGCTCAAGACCTTCCCGCGGCAGACATCATGTCGAGCTCTTCTATTCTCCCCAAGCTCATTTTGTTTCGGCGAGACTCTTTGTAGTCGCCCAGACCTTACACCAAAACTACACCACTTTCACCGAGACACCTTTGGGTCGGTGAGACCTTTCATCGAGTGCATTCCACTACACCTAAGGGAGAAAAAATGTCAGCGAGACCCTATCGGGTCGGCAGGACCTCATAGCGAAGCCACCCTATTTTGGTGATGAACTCATTTCAGTCTGGAAGACCTTGATTGGTCGGTGAGACCTTTCACCGAAGACACTCCTTTTCACCGAGACCTTACCCCTTTTCACCAAGACTCCGATGGATCGGCGAGACCTTACATCGATATTATCTCATGTTAGCAAGACTTTCTTCTTTCGTCGAGACATCATACCGAAGTCTCCTCTTTCGCCGAGAGCCCATTTTACTTCAGGGAGACTTTGCTTGGTCAACGAGATGTTATGCTGAACTCGGAACATTTGGGTGAGGCCTCCTCCAGTCGGCAAGACTACTGCAGGGTCCTAGCAACTTTTTTCTTGAGAAGTTTTATGCTGAATGTGATTGAGGTATGCCTTCTAACTGAGCTCCCTGAGAAATATCATCATGTGCATGATTTAATCCTACACTCAAAAAAGGAAACCATAGTAAAGATCACACAAACAAAGGTTAATTAATCAAAATCATCATTAAAATGAATCCTAGATAAGCAAGGTGTCATTAAATCTCCAAATAAAATGATCATATCAGAGTTCAGGTTTCAGGTCCATCTGCGGAATCCAAGCCAGGGAGGAATTTCGAAGGATTCCGATCTAGGTGCACTCTAGTAGAATAAACATGAAAACACCTACTAAAAACTTAATCTGATCGTTTTCAATCATGAAACAACATGTGAGATCTTAAAATAGCATAAATTAATCATAAAATGCACCATCATTTGTTAACAAGTCCTATTACTCCATATTTCTTCACATTCTACTAGGTTCTGAAAAAATCCAGACTGGATGGATTTTCGTGAAGGAGGGGACATTCCGCAAGTTTCGAAAAAAATAGGGAACAAAGGATTTCAGGAAAATCTGGAGGAGAAGGAAATGCGCGAAGAAGGTGAATTTCTGGAGGCTTCGGAAAAAAAAGGGAACAAAGGATTTCGGGAAAATCCAGAGGAGAAGGAACATCGGGGAAATCTGGTCCACGTGGAATTCCGCAAAGACCAAAAATCCCCAAACCACAGCATTTAGTTGGAGTTCGAGCGAGATCCGAGAAAATTCGAATGGGGTGGAAAATCCTGAACTGGGGAGAAAACCTGAACTTTGCCCAAAACCTAAGGTTTTCAATGCACAATTTGGGGAATCACTTAGGCAAGCAAGATAAAATTTTAGGCTTGTGCCAAAGCAGGATCAATCCTCGAAATTGAAGGACCAAAACACCAAGAGCGAAAGCAAAAAGGGGGTCCCTGCTTCCAGCGGGGCGTGTGTGCAAAAACTGCACAACAAGACCATTTCTTGGACTCTTCTTTTCAGTAAATGTGTATGAAAGTTATTTTATGTTATTTAATAAACTACTTAGAAGGATTTTCATCTATACTATCTATTATTTTCGGACATGCAAATTGTTGAACGGGCCCTTAAATCCCATTTGAGAGGAAGATTTACCGTTCCCACACCTACATCTTGGTGCATCACCTTTGGTTAGATCATTATTTTATATATATGCTTCCTTTTCCCATTCCAAACCCCCCAAATACAAAAGGATCCAACTTCTTTAAAAACTTGGAGGTCACTCAATTAGCACAATTGGTCCCCCCATTAACTAAGTTTCCCATAAGGTTGTTGCTTGGCATTTTTAGGCATCAACAGTAGTATTTAGCTTCATGGTTATATTATATAATTTGAATCATGTATTTACTCTTTTGAATCTCTATGAATGTTTTATAAGCTTAAACTGCATTATGCATTATTAAAAGTGAACCAAATTTACATTTTGACATATTTCCTTAGAGTAGTTTCAGTTAGTCTTATTTGTGTATTTTCCTCTCCCCTTCTCTCCCTCAAATATGAAGATTAGGCTTCTAAAACCATGAAGGTCATTCCATAGACTACAATTTAATCCCACATTAGTGAAACTTCCTATAGGAGGCTACTATCTAGAACGTTAGTTTTAGAGATCAAAAGTTCCTTTCTGGCACACCCGGTGGGACCTCTTTTAGTTCTTGAATAGAAACTAGATTATATGATCCAAAGACCCATTACTAGGTCTTAATCAACACACAGCCCAAATCTATTATTTTCTTCACTAGTAGTGGTTGTCTGCCAAAGAGCGACTAGAACTAGTGCAACACAAGCTCAAGTACAAACCCATATGGCTACTCCAGAAGTACCAAGAAACTATGTAGCATGGAATAGTGGTAGCCCTCTTATCCCTCTAGTAGATTTTGCTATGTGGAACCCTATTCCCACTAATGACTTGAAAGCACTCCCTAAATTAACTAGGGAAGATTTTAAAAATATTGTGGAAGATCTTCAAGATGTTTCCAATGTTTTCATGGTGTACCATGTCATGGAGAAAAATGTGGATTTGAGGTTAATTTCCACCTCTTTTAAAGGAAGAGCCCTTAATTGGTATTGATCCTTGGCACCCAAATCCATTTCCACCTGAGATGAATTGGGAAATAGATTCTTTGATCAATTCAATGAAAGAGGGGATCCATCTTCTCTCCTACAATAATTAATCACTGTCAAAAGAGCCTCACAAGAAGCCATTATCAATTTTGATACTAGATTCCACAAGTCATGGTAGAGGATTCCAACGATATCTTGACTATCAATAGGTATGACCATTGTCTTCTATCTTAAATCTTTCAACTTAGTTATTGTTTTGATGATTTAATCTCTCAAGGGAAAATGCTACCAGACGCATATGAGTTACCTATTATAGTAGAGAATAATTTGATAGACATTAGGAAGCTTTCACCATGACCTCCTATATGTATGTTTCCAGATATATCAACATTGTTGCAAGAGGAAGTCCCAAGTATCTCATAGGTAACTCCTCCCATGTATGTATATCATGTTGCTTAAACAAATATGTTTTCTTCATCAATACTAGCCACAAAGATGGATGGCATGAGAATCTTGTGGAACTTCTCAAATAATATTGTTTATCTCAAAAGGCAGCAAGCTATGCCTCTGAAACCTCCTTACCAAAACCATCAATGTCAAAATCCTCCATATCAACATAATCAATATCAAGGTGGGAAAAGGTTAAAACATCAAGTGCAACCCATGAACCAAATTGTCTCGGTTCCTGCTCCTCTACAAACAATCTCGCAAAATTCACACCAAGAATTTTTCATGAGCCAAAATAACTTGGTAGATGATTTAAATTCATGGTGTTTCCCATGTAACGATGCACACACACCCTAAAATTTTCCTAGGGGTAGCGTACAACAAGGGTAGCAGAGTAGCGAATACAAGGAATTAAACTTAATATAGCTCCCTATGAATACCAATACCCTAGTGTTGAGAATGTTATCCTAATGGATCAAGTTCAAGGTATGTCCTTAGAAAAAGAGGAGGAAATAGCCTTGGACCATGCACTCATTTCTTGGTTAGAAGGAGAAGATACAATTTATGCAAATTTTCCTATGTTGAAAGCCTCACAAGTCCAATTGGACTACTAGACCCACTTGAAGAAGAGGTCGATCAAGAGTTAAAAAGTTGGCACGAGGCCCAAAATAAAATTTGGGAGAAATTTAAGGCCTCAACCATCACCCTCAGTGTATCAAAAGTAGAGTGAGGTAGTGTCAAATACAACAAAGGAACCTAAAGTCCAACCTCAAGGATTATTGAATGTGGTTGAGCAGTTGAACAAGGCACCAACTAATGTTTCTCTATGGGATGTCTTGTCAATTCCTAAATAGAAGTCTTTACTATGAGAAGTGTTGGAGGATTAATAGAATCTTATACCAACTAATTTCATCACAAATCCTGTGCAAGTGAAGGAAAGGGAAGCTAGTAGGAGTGTGCAACCCCACATTCCATCTGCATTCACCAAATCGAAATAAGGGTGAGTAAATCAAAACCTACCCCATTCTATTTAACTCTCATTTTGGGAAACAAATTATTACATAATTCCATGATTAACTCAAGAGCTAGTACCACAGCGATGCCAAATCAAATTATTGATTTCTTGCAATTGAAATATGATCCTCTAGACAAGAAGTAATACAATTGGATGGGAAAATTTTCTAAACAATAGGTGTTATCAGGGACCTTCCCTTGACCCTTTATTCTTTCCCTAGTATCGTAGTACCCCAAGAAGTTGTGGTGATAGATATGTTACCCATTTTTGGTTTTGTCTATCAAGAGATTTCACCACAAATATTGGAGGATATTTATCCCTAGATTGCTTCCATCTGATTTTAAGGACCAAATATGGTTCATAAATGAAATTTCTCTCAAAAATGTTACATAAAGTATACATAGTTGATGATTCTTTGATGAATTTTGAAGTTGCACATACATGTTTTTTGAAAGAATAAATTATTGCATAGAAATGCTCAAAGATGTAGTTGGTGATAAAATATCGAAAGAAGAAAATGAACCTTTTTGAAACTATGATGCCACTAACCTTGGGACTTATGTGATCTATGATGAATATCAAATCATCCTTGAGGTCCTAGAGAAATCAAAAGATTAAAATCAAGAGTCTAAAGATGTGTCTGGTTTATGGACCCTGTACTTTGATGGTGTGAGATGCAAAGTTGGCTTTGAAGTTGGTATTTTTTTGGTGTCTCCTTTAGGTAGGAAGTATTTGAGGCCTTTTTGGTTTCAATTTAGCTACACCAATAATGAGGATATGAAGCTTTGAACCTTAGTTTAAGATTTGTTGAGTGAATAGGAGTAAAGCAACTAAGGGTGTTTGGATATTTTGAACTAGTGGTAAAATAGGTAAGAGAAAAAACAACTACAAAGAAAATCTAAATGTGATCATACTACCTTTAGGTATGGGAGTTAATAGAGGCATTTGAAGCTTTCACTATCTAGGTAATCTCAAGGTTGTAGAGCATTAAGGCCGATAGGATGAAAATGATTGGTTCTCAATTCAACCTGACAGTTGATTTGTTGGACAACAAGAATTCAGTAAGGATGATTGTTAGGCCTGCTATTCTAGATAATGACCAACATTGGCAGGTATTTGAAAGTGATGCTTAGATAGCTTTATTTCTATAACATTCATGTGAATTCATTAAACAATTACAGCTGAAGATAGAAGAAGCTTATGGAGATCAGGTCATTTAGTTGAGGACCAACAAACTTCCAAAATGACTTATCACTTTGGAGAATCTGTTTGATTCTAATGATGTAAAAATTGAAAAAAGGATTTTTTTCACAAATGAGCGAGATTATTCTGAGCTCGATATAGGAGATGGATGAAAACTAAAAGTAGGAAAAGATGTTTCCCAAAAGGATTAATAGCAATTGATATCTTTATGCAGACAATATGATGGATTCATGGCATGGATCTATGAAGATCTGAAAGGATACAATCAGGATATCATGCAACACGCCATATAATTGGTTGGAGGATCCAAATTGGTTCACCAAAAATAGAGACCAATGAATCTAAAGATTGAGTCTCTTGTTGATCAAGAGTTGAAAAGGTTAATTGATTCAAAAATTCTATACCAAATCAAGCATTCCATGTGGGTGTCTAATCTAGTCCCTATGAGGAAAAAGAACAAAGAGATTAGGATTAGCATAGATTTCAAGGACTTAAATAGAGCATCCTTGAAATATCATTAACATCTTCATTCTATGGAACAAATTCTTCAAAAGGCTGTGGGAGTGGAGATGATCTCTAAATTCTTGATGGCTTCTCAAGATACAATCAGGTGTGGCTTAAGCAAGAAGATCAGCACAAGACCACCTTCACAACCAAGTGGGTAACATTTGCATATGCCAAAATTCCATTTGGTCTCTCCAATGTTGGAGCCACCTTTCAACAGGAAATGTATGTATCCTTTCAAGGCTTAATTGATTTGATTATCCTTATCTATCTAGAAGATCTCATGGTTTTCTCCAAATCCAAAGAGGACTATTTTTATCATTTGGAGAAAGTTTTTCAGGGGTTTCAAGAGTTCAAGGTATCTTTAAACCCCAAGAAATGTGTCTTTGAAGTCACATAAGGTGAGTTGTTGGGATATGTTGTATCTAAGGAAGGAATTTCTATTTATCTTGGTAGAGTGAAAGATATCAAAGCCTTTTCCTTAGTGGTTAACAAGAAGGAAGTTTAATATTTCCTAGGAAAAATCAACTTCATAACATATTCATATCCGATTTTGTAGGGTTAGTTAGACCAATTACATTAATGTTGAAGGATCAAGTTTTCAAGTGGAAACTTGAAGGGATAGTAGCATTTGAGAAGATCAAAGATGTGATATCCACTGCTTATGTGTTAGTCACTCCTAACTTCTCTAAAGAATTTATTATGTATGTTTAAGGGAGTGAACATAGCTTGGCAACTGTGTTGACTCAAAAGGAAGATGATGGAGAAGGTGAACATCTTATTACATTCCATTCAAGAACCCTATGAGAATATGAGGATATATATATATATTTTTAAATGCAAGCCTTCACAATTGTTAAAGGGCTTAAAAATTTAGGCATATAGTGGATAGAGATAAAATAATGGTGTATGTTGCACACTCCAGTGCTAGAGAATAAATTATGGAAGGAGAAATCATAAAAAAGAGAGCCAATTGGATCACCAAGATCCTCAAATATGATATTGAAGTTAGGCCAACCAAGGTGATTAAAGGGAAAGGGCTTTGTGAATATTTAGCCCAAGGTTTAGAGATTTTGATAGATGAGGAAGGTACGCCAGAAGCAGTGTTGGTAAACCAGTATGAGACTTCAGATTCATGGATTGTAGATAGGGTCCATTTCGTGGAAATTGGCCAATATCTAGAACACCTTCGTATAAGAAAAAATTCTACAGAATATTGGGGGTTGGTCATTCTACCATTTAGGAAGTTCTCTTCAAGAGGAATTTTAACAGTGCATTTCTCTAATGTGTAGAAAAGGATCAAGATGACAAAATTCTAAATGAAATGCACAATGAATCTTCAGGTGGCTATTTCTCAGCAAAAATAATTACAATAATGATTAGGTGTGTAGGGTATTATTGGATGACTTTGTTTTTGGATTTCCATGTAGCTTGGTCAAGAAATGCCAACAATTCTAGCTCTTTTTCTACAAAAAAAAATTTATTCCCTGCCTCTCAGTCTAATTGTGGTAGATAAGCCATTCACACAATAGGGTCTGTATTTTATCAAGATTATCAATACCATATCTAGATCAAGGCATAAATGGATACTCACCACAACAAATTATTTCACAAGATGGTTTGAAGGTATTCCCTTGAACGAAGCGACCAAAAATGTAATCCTTAGCTTCCTAAAAGTGCTCCTCACAAGGTTTGGTCCTCTAAAAACCACAATATCTTACAATGCTAGAAATTTTCTTGGCTCAAAAATTTCAAAGTTCACACTCAAGAATGGAATTCTCCTCAAGACCTCATCCAACTACTATCCCTAGGGAAATGGATTGCTTGAGTGCACAAATAAGAATATAATAAAGTCAAAAAAGTGAGTTGGTTTAGACCATCGAAGAGAGTGGAACGAACATTTAAGGACAACCCTTTGGGCTGATTGGATCATGTTGAAGAAAATTATCAAGACATCATGGAAAGGAAGTTATTTTGTCAATTTTTATGGAAATCCTAGCCTTGGAACTATTAAAGGTAGTAGAAATTAAAGAGAATGGAGCCATGGAAGTCAGGTTGGTGAAACTGCACAACCTATAAGAAGTGAGGAAGAATAATCACATTGATATGATGAGCCATCAGTAGGTGGTAAAGTGATGGTTTGATAAAAAGGATTTGGACCCTGGTTTCAAAGAAGGCAATTTGGTTTTAAAACATGAAGAGCGAGCCACTAGGCCTGGTCAACATGAAAAGTTTGACATGTTGTGGAGAGGACCTTTTCGCATTATTGGTTACAAATAAAGTACACTTTTGAACTTGAGGATGAAGAAGGTAACTCCCTTGATATTCTAATAAATGGAATCTACTTAAAACATTTCAACTAAATATTTTTAGTGGCCTCTTTGTATATAGTTAGTTTAGTTTTTGGTTGTTTTATTTTTTCTAATAAGTGTCGTTAGCACAAGTTGTTTGCTTCTCTTGAGTTTTTTCCAAGTTTCCTCACCTTGGTGCCCCTTTTTGAACCCTCTCTAAAAGATAGTTAGCCAACTCCCTATCCCAAATAACAGTTAAAGCATACCAATAGCATAACCCTCATGGAAAATCTTCCAAATCTTTGGAAAACAACTCCCCAAGCCTGTGTATCGTCCTTTCCATTTATAAGCGCTAAACTCAAAAAACATGTGCAATTATTGTGTTGGCATGCCTTGCGATAAATACCCATCTACATAACAAATGACATATTTCAAATGTTCTCAAGTTTTCAAGAGAACTAAGTGAGATATAAAGAGCTTTCAACAAGAATTAGCACAAAATTACAAGAAGAATTCGAGAGTTCATTCTTTCTAGGAGCTAAATAAAGCCAATTTGAGAGATTAATTTATCAAATAGAGCCTTCTATGTCTATATTTGGGAGTAAAAATCCTAAGAGACAAAGGTCTCAAGCACCGAGAAGATGCAAAGAACTTCCTCCATATCAGGGAAGTAAATCATAGGCTTCATCTCCTGCATCTAGCCCAAGTGCAAAGTACCAAATGTTTTAAGTGTAGAAAAGGGCCACTGTAGGGACTCACCAATGGTCCTAGACTTCACCAATGGGATCTTTGAGCCTATATTGGTGAGAAACATAAAGAATTTGAGGGAAGGTGCACATACCTGCATGCTCTATAAGGTATGAAATAATGACTATGAGTCCTTCAACTTCAGGTTGTGGAGCTCCACCCTTGCCCAATATATGGTGCCTCTCATGCACCCATGTCTAGAATTCATGGTTTCCTATGCAAAGGAATAGGATGCAAATACTGGTGTCATTTAGGGTAGACACCTCAAGGTGGAGATTAGCATTGACGCATTTTGGGAGATGCTCTGACTCCTAAATGACCCCAGTGTAGATTTTTGCACCATTGGAAGTTTGTAAAACACATGGGACACCCACGTCCACAAGATAAAATTCCTTAACTCAATGCTTGATAATAATTCTTTAGAAATATCACATTTTCCCATCACTCTCTTGAGCTTTGTGGTAGAAGATATGAATTAAGAAATGCTTTTAATGCTTGTTTTTTCTTTGCAAATGATTCAAACATAAATGTCCATAATTTCTAGTTGGGAGTGTCCTTCCACCTGAAAATGATGAAGAGAGAAGGAATATAGAATGAAATTTGTTGATGTCATCACTAATGGAATCCATGCTTAACTGGTCAAACGTGCAATAAAGGGAGTTTTTAGGTACTCCTCCCCATTGCACCTAATGTTATATTAGAACTTAAGGCTCTTTTTGCATTATTTTACCATTAATGCAATGCAAATGTCATCATACCCACACATCATTTCAATCTCTACATGGACCCACTTCTTGTTTTCCACACATGACTATCATGAATTCTTAGAATGAATCCTATCA
>VDFB02357892.1:0-36332 GCA_007258455.2 Sequoia sempervirens
TGCTTTTGATTTTATTAAAACAACACCTTTTTTCCCATATTGACGCCTTTTCACATCTCAACACTTTTTTAGGGAAAATAGAAATTTGTAGAGCAACACCTTTGTTTTGGCAGTCTAAAACTTCTATCAAACATCAAAATATTTGCAAATACCATGATGCCTTTATAGTGAATATTTTGACACCTATGTAAAACAGAACAACACCTTTGTCTAAAACTAAAAATAGAGAACTTCAAAACATTTCCAAAATCTGCATTTTGAACAACCATTACATCATCAAACATTAATGCAAAATAGAGTTTTGTTCACTTGTATCAATTAGAATAGCAACAAAAAAACTTGTGTTCATCATCATTTTTATCTTGTCAAAACACTTTCTAAGTAATCATTAGGATCAACTCAACATCAAATCATCAACTTCACCATCAAAATATTTCATTTCAAATAACAACTTAACATTTTGATAGATCATTTGGACTTAGATTTTCATCCTAGCACCTAGTTTGGTTTTATGCTTGAAAATAATATATTTTCAATTATTTGGTTGAGTTATTAAACATCATTATGGGAAAAATTACTTTTAATTAATGAGTCTACTTCTAAGGTTTGTAATTTCATTATCATCCTCAAACACACCCAAAGATCTAGTCTAAAAATCTGTCAAAATTGGAAGCTCCATATCCTCCATCCATCCACACAAATCATTCAACATTGGTCATAAACCTATCAAAGTGTCATTATTAGAAAATTTTAGGCAACCAAAATGTTTCAACAAGGTCATTTGCATCCAACATCTCCTAGGGTTAACACATTCCCTCATCAATCAAACATTGATCCTACATCACTTAGGTGTCTTTACAAATTCAATCCTTAAATTGGAAAAAACATGTCAATGTCAATCCAATATCCAAATTCACTTCTATATAATCCATACATGGGGTCATCATATCCTACTAGCTTCAATGACATAGCAACTATAGGTATCCCTAGTCAAAAATATTGCAAAGACAATTGTCATTGCACCAAAATATTGACCTGTTAATGCCTAATACAACCACTAGAGTTAATGAATCCACGAGAGGCAGTTAAGCCATGTCATGAACCCAAGCGTTGTGTTGCACAATACAAGGAGACCAAGGGAACACACCTTACAAAAATTCCCCCAATGCAAGTGAAGGTTTCAAACCCATGACCCAAGCTTTGATACCAATTTTTGCAAAGATGGTTTTCATTGCACCAAAATATTGACCTGTTAATGCCCGATACAACCACCAAAGTTAATGAATCCATGGGAGAAAATTAATCCATATCACGAACCCAAGCATTGTGTTACATAACACAAGGAGACCAAGGGTGCACACCTTGCAACAAAAAATTTGGAACATCTTGTCACATGATAGATTTTAATCAATGTCAAAACTTACAAATCTATCAACCAAACAATCAAGGCATGAGTTTCCCCAACACAAAATCATTTCACCAAGTCAATACATCCCAATCACAAACATCCCAAACACGAACATATAAAACCTAAAAATGTCAAGTCCAAAAATGATGAGCTATGGGATGGATCCATTCATAAAGCTACCTTCACAAAAAATACACACAAATGTCCCTAGCATACATCAAAATGTTGCATATCAACTCCAACAATCTCAAACACAATATCAACAATCACCTCAACAATAATAAGCCATATAATCCAATAACACCACCAAATGTGAATACACTCCTTTAGGGGAGCCAATTGAGTTGGTGTTAAAAAAGATAGTCCATTCCAATCTTATCAATCTTCCAAAGTCATTAGGTGATTATGAACCTCAAATCAAATTCTCATGGTACGATGATAATTTTTATTGTGAATACCATAGAAAAAAATGTCATGAAACATCAAACTACATAAAACTAAAGAACCTCATACAAGACCTCATTGATCAAGGAACAATAAGTGTTGAGGAAAACCTTCAAGATTCATCCATAAATAGTCATAGGGATGATGTCTCTACCTCACCCAATGAGAAATTCAACATACATCAATAATCTTTTACAAAGCATGATCAACATCCTCCATCAATGTCTAGCAATGGTCCATCTCAATACATATTGACATATTTTGACCTCATGATTGAAAATATTGAAGAGATCCTTAATACAACACTTAATTCAAATCCACTTAAGGATCAAGAAACCCTTAAATCAATACTTATACCCAACGAAGAAAATACAAGCCAAGAGCTATCACCCACATGTCCGCATTTTGAAGACATCCAAGAACCCTTTACAAGCAATCCATTCTTTGAAATTGATCCATGTCAAGAACATCGTCCAAAGTGTACCAAAGACAACTTCGAACAAAGTCAAGATCAAGAATCCATATTTCCTACATACTATCATGATCTAATGGGTATTTTCCAAATCATTAACAAAGATAACTCTGAACTAAGTCAAGATCAAGAATCTATATCTTCTCATGATCTAATGGGTCTCTTTCAATTCGATAATGAAGTAACTTGTAAATTAGTCAAGATCAAGGATCCATACCACCAAAATACTACAATGACTTAGTGAGTATCTTCCAAGCCATACAAATTTTTCCAAAAGAATACCATATCCATACACCAAGCACTCCTACATCTACCCATTAGACACATGCTTCCATGAGACACATAGATCATCTTCCAAAATAAGATTCTCCTACTCTCATCCTTACAAATGATCAAGGAATAAAAAAATCCATATAATTTCATAGTGATCATGAAGAAATTTTTTGCATCAACTATGAATCATCAACATATCTTGAAGAACAATCAAAACCCAACACAACCCAAACTCAAATCAAAGACATTGAGCATGAAAACATCCATCATATTGAAGAACCTAAGATTTGTAAACTTGGATCACTTACATTTTTCAAATAAATCTATCTTACCAATGAAGAAACTATCACCTTTGAAGATCCATGACGAAGAAAAGAAGGATTAACACCTTGTTTCCAAGACAACTCATATTCAGTTGCAAGAAAAAAAATTAGTAGATTCATTATCAGGGAAAAGGATTAGGCCTACATGAACAGGGTATCCTAGAACCATTGTAGGTTATTGACAGCCCTAAGTATCAAGGTCTTGGTTATCCAACAATCATACAATATAATCATGTCAACAATACCTTTATCATACCGGGGGAAACTTTATCTAATGCAAACATCAACATGGGGAGCATGAAGAGTCTTTATGATAAAACTACTAACAGTACTTCAATCATCCATGTCACGAATCATCATCCTCATACCTTTCCACTAAAAAATTGGGACCATCCACATGAGAAAATATATATCAAAGAAAAGAGAAATTCATCGAAGCAAAAGAATTGGCAAATCAAAATAGAAAAATAAAATTCAAATGGACGCCAAAGAAAAATAAATAAAATCACCTTATCAAACTCCATTAGTCAGAGAAACTATGGGGAAAAATAAAAAAGGGAATTTCATCCATCAAAAAATTCCATTAATGCAAAATAAGGCTTCAAGAGCGACATATAAAGTATATCAAGAAGTTGTTCTTAATTTTAATCAACTCTTCATATCCACCCATCATTGCGCATCATCCCAAGTTTAGAGAATCAAAGATTCCAAACTAGCGACCAACCATCTATATCTCATATGCCTCATCACATTTTGTCATCCACTTCAAAATTAGTGATATACAACTCTCGCATTGACTATGTCTTGGTAGAAAATTTTTATCATAAGGAATCTAAGGGCACTTTATTGTGATGTGTGCATCTAGATAAGGTTAACTGTAGTATCAACAAGACAAGAACATTCAAGGGTTACATATAAGCACTTGTATCTTGGAAAAGAAACTCCTCCAAGTAGGAAACCATTGGCATATCTTGGTATTATCATCTACATCAACACCATTAGGTGGTGCGACATGATCTAAACCTTCAAAAAATCTTTAAAAAAATTAAAAAATCAAGAAAATAGTAAAGAGAAAAAATTTCCTCTAGTGAAAATCACTTTGGTGGTGCTTTGGGCAAGTACCAAGATGAAAAATTGGAAATTAGATGTCATGAGTAGAATCAAGCATCTACATGCACTATTTCAAGTAGGAGCATCTCATCTCGCCCTCCATAATAAATCTAGCATTCCCTCCATTGTAATCCATCTAATTTGTCATCGTCTAAATCTCAAAATTATCATGATCTTGACAAAGTTTTGGGGTACACTTCAACCTTGCTTATGTAAAACTCTTGACATGTCCATTTATGTTGAACCCATGTAGTCTTCTATCCTATATCTAGCACTAGCTCGATGATCCTATCACAATATAATCCTTTTCATCCATCATGTACCAATCTATCCCTCGTCCTAATCTACACATTCACTCATAAAATCCCAAACATTGCTAGACACTAGGGGCAAGAACTCATGTTTTTTGAATAAATATTGATCCATGTCCTATATCTCACAACGTGATCTTGACATCATGATCTAGATATCATTTAGAAAATCCAAAAATATCCAAAACATCTCAAAATACAAAAGCATCCACATAAGCTCAAAACTCCATAAAAAGGTATAAAAACATAGAAATCAAAATATCATTAGCCATCATGTGCTAATATCCAAGTCCAACAATCGAACTACAAATCGTTTGTGCAATTACATAGGCAAGGCCATCTCTGATGAGCCCTTGAGGCATACGTCTATTCCTTAGGTCTTGTTCTCTTGGTCAAAATGTTTTAAAATCCAAAAACATCCAAATAACCTAAACTCTCTAAAAACATCTAGATAACACAAAAATACCAAAAAAAGCCTCAAATATCCTCACAAAACTCAAAAATGTTTAGAGAACTCAAAAATTGAAGCATTTAGAAATTTTGAAAAACCCAAGACAACCTCATAACATTCAAAAAACTTTAAACATTCAAATAAACCCCAAAATACCAAAAAATCCTCAAAACAATGGTAAAAAGTCAAAAACATTGAAAAACTTGAAAACAAACAAAATCACCCATCCCATCTCGCATTTACTTGTAATAAAATTTCAACCATGTAATAAATTGGTTGTCACCTTAAACCTTTGGTAACACAAATAGAAACAAAAATAACAATTAGTGAAACAGAAACTTTAAATGTAAAAGTCCTAAGTCTTGGTTATTTGTTAAACACATCAGTTAACATTCATATTAATGGCCTATCAAATAGTTAAAATCAATTAACATCCAATAGCATTTCTTAAGGATATATCTTTCCTACAATAGACATCATCATTAGATATAACCCTAAAATAACACCTTCAACAAGAGATATGAATAACATTGACATTGTAACGCCCCACCACGAACCCTAGAGGACAACACACAAGCAACTAAACACGAAACAATTTTTTTTTAAAAGTGCGTTAAGCACAAAGTTGTAAATGAAATGCTTAACCTATGTCCTCTAAGGTTCATGGTTATGCTACATGATTCCCATCATCTAGTGTACAAGAACTATAAGTTATTGGATTAATTAAAAGCTAACATCAACAAGGAAGCACATCTAATCATTTCATATAACCAAGTAATCCATGAGATACAACCATAACATGAGTACATAGAGATTAATTGATTCAATTCATTCCATTTACATGTACAATAACATCGGATACATAATCCATCACATCAATACATTTAAACATCAGAACAACAAAGTCTCCTCATTAACAAGTGAGGAGATCAAGTACATCCCGAGGAAGGAGAATAATGCATGATATGGGGTGAAGCCATAATAGTGGTTTACAATTTGATGGAGGAAGGAAAATTGAGAAAAAATGACCCCATGGCAAAAAAATTGGTTTTAGGGGTTTGCATGAACCTACAAGTTAATTTGAACTAAGGTTAAACCCGAAGACCATTAGTCAATGGGCTTATTTCCCACCCAAAAATAAAGGAAAAATGTCATATTAAAGGGGTTGGAATGAACTAGGTTTGAATATTGACATGGATTTAAGCTAAGTTATGTAGGTCACTAGAACCCAGTTCTGTGAACCCCTTTTCCCTAATTTTTAATTTGTTCACACAAGAAACCTAAATTTTTACGCTTTCAAGCTTCGGTTGACGATGAAAATGGGGGAATATTTAGAAACCAAACTTGGAATCAAGTAGCCTTCAGAACAAGCTATCCAATGAATATAATTTTAATATTTTTGGTTTTATTATGTATTTTTTTTTTTAGTTTTATTAAACATAGGTTTTCATCAAAAATGAAAGGTCTTTGTTTGCACATGTGGAAAAATAGTAGATTATCAGAAAAAAAATTAAAATATGAGTGCACTAGATATTGAAGTCGTTGATCCAACATAAAAAAAAAGAAGAATATTGATACATACAGTAAAAGTTATGCATTATACGGTCGCGCTATGTCTGAATTGTCATTTGATTGACTTCAAAACTTGATTAAAGAAAAAATATTCAATAAAAAACTATCTAACCAAGTGGAAGCACTAGATATTAGAGTCAAAAATCTAAATTTGAAAGAATTGTAATTGTATCCTTCATGGAAAAAAAGTTATGCATTATCTTGGTTGTAGTACTTTTTTAAAATGTTCACTACGAAAAACAAGTTTTTGTGGGGGAGATGGAAAAAGTGGAATTTAATTCTAAAAAATTGAAAAATATTTTTAGAATACATAGACAAAATGTGACAGACTCTAGTTTGCATCGTCTTCAAATTCCTCATGGATTTTAGCCATATAGACACAACAAGAGATGTGAAGAAGATTTAGTTAAATTAAAAATTTAGTATACTATTGTGGGATCAGCTATAATTGAGTTGTAGTACAATACAATGCATGAAGATACTCTACCATGAATTGGGATTGTGCTAAATTCTTTAAATTTAGGAGAAACCACCATAAACACAAATAAGTGAGGGAACCTAATGGAGTGCATAGCACATTCCACCCAACTATGTGGAACCCTAAGGTCCGCCCCCATGCTAGGATATAGCATTAAGGTCCCACCACAAAGCCAAGAGATAAATGATGACACAAAGAGTAACATGAATCCAATGTACAAGTATGGTACAACAACACATGATAGTTACTCCACTTCTAGAGGCACACAAACATCCAATGAAGACAAGAAACAAGGGAATACTAGGTTGTCGTAGGAGGAGTTTCATCATATAGGTTGCCATGGGTTACCCTAGTGTAACATTCCTAGGCTATTGGACTACCTAGCCACCTCTACTGGCCACCAGACCCCCATGCACATTGTGTGGGATCAACATAGCTTCTAGTCAGTCCAGGCAGTTGACCTTGTCATTACAAGACTTCATGTCTCACCTCAAGCCTAAACAAGCACTTGAGCCATGAGAGAGGTATCCATTATCTTTATTTAATGTGAGAACTACCCAAACCCCCTAATTCTTTTTAGGTTATCACTTGATTAAACTCATAATGGGTTACCCTAGACTAGCCACTTTGGGTGTCAGACCCCCATTGAGAGCCACTCCTTGACAACTAGGAGACCCCAAGAAATCAAAAGAGCAAGATCAAATTGCACAATCACAATATCTCAATAACATAATCAACGAGGTGAGGCATAACTCTTCCTGCCCACAAGTTTCAAAAGTTCCAAGGATTCCAACCACATAGATGGATACACATTTCAAGACTCATGAACATCACATATACACATTTAATACCCAACAATCATCTCAAGAATAACAAGAATCCATCAATAAGATGATTCCCTCTAGCCTCTATAAGACTCCTACAATTCACTCCTCAAGAAGGCTTAACTATTTGATCAAAACTCACAAATCAATACTTAATAGATAATCATTCTCTAATCTCATACAATCATAACAAAACAATAACACAATATGAACTCTAACATGGCTATGCATGTAAAAATTTCATGTTAACTAATTTAATCATTTGGTTTTAAGATAATCTTTTCAATAATTGCCATCTCTCAATTATAAGATTACAATATATCATGTAACGCCCCACCATGTGAACCCCAAAGGACAACAAAACACCGCACAATTTTTTTTTGAAAGTGAATCATTGCATAAGTTGAATATGTACATTCTTAACATGAAAAGCAATTATACATTTGCAAAGTCATCTGCATCCTTTGGGGTACACGAGACGGTCATTACGGTTCCTAAACTTTTGTAAAAACGAAAAGGAATAAAACCAAGATTACATTATGATATCATACAATCATCCATAATTAATGGAGAGGAAAATGATACAACATTTTATTACAATTCAAATCATAGTTCAATAGTACAATTGTGGAGCATATTTCCACAGATACAACACATCATAATTACATTAATACATTACATAATGCTTCCCTTATAATAATGGGAAGAGTACATCAAGTACAAGAATAATTACATTAATGGAGAATAAGGTTCAAAGTGAGGAAAAATCTTTAACAATGTGAAGCTCTGGAAACTCTGCATCCGCTTTTGCATTGCGAATACAACCTAGGAACCCAATGTGGTGCATAGCACGTTCCACCCAACCATGTGGACCCGAAGGTCCACCCCCAGTGCTAAGAGATGACAAGAAAGGACCCACAACCAAGACAAACAAGCAAAACAATCACAGGAACAAACCACCAGGTCAACCAAAACATAACATACAACAATCTCAATGACCACTTTACAAGGTGATTGCTTCTGGAGGTAAACAAAGGAAAACAAGGGATGTATCAAGCATAAAAATCACAAAGAATGTATGTGCGAGGCATGAACCATCTCGCTCAAAGTCATAACTAAGGTAAAACAAATCATATAACATAGTACACCCATGAGAACTTGAAATAAGAATACAATCATTGGAAACACAAAGGTTGAATCATGGAAAAATTCAACATAAAACAGGTTTCCCATCGCCTTTGGAAGCCTAACAACTTACCACCCATGACTATTGAACACAGAAGTAACTTAAACATTTGAGTTCCCATTATATCCAAAACAAGAGGAAAAGCCATGATCAGCATGGAACCACAAACATGCATAAGGAATCAATCCCAAAGAGCATTCAAAATAATAAATAACTATCCAAACATGTTCAAGATAAACTATAAATATCCATTCACTTAAACGTTGACACAAACCAATCCTTCTAAGATAATGTAGAGAATAATTAAACAATTAAACTATTTTTAAATGCATTTCCACCATACAATTCTTTTAATTAGATAAGCACTATGAAACCCTACAGTAGGTAAACCTTCATATTTCTCTTAATTTAAGATTCCTAACTTATACCTTTATTTACTTCAAATAATTAATATTAAAATGAAACATATATATATTTGTGATTTCAAAATAATAAATTCAATTAAAAAGTGGTATATTGGTTTACTTCAAGTAAATGAATTTAATCAGAATATATCCTATTCATTTATTACTTCAAAATAATAAACTTAGTTAAAATGAATCATATTGGTATACTTCAATAAATAGATTTAATCAAAATATAACATTTGCATTCGTTAGCTTCAAACTAAATAAATCTAATTCAAATCCAACCTATACTATTTATACACAAACCATAGATCCAATAGTTAAGGAATTTGTAAATAAATTTAATTTTAAATAACTTGTAATTTAAGCCTCCTAATTTTATCTGTATTTAAACACAAATCTAATTTTGGCAACTTCAAAGATTGCATAATGAAGTTATAATGAATGACATCAACATTTAATTATCTATAATATAATTTAATACAACCATAACTTAAAAATTGTTGCTTGTTTATTAAAGTTTTTCTATAATAGGTAGATTATTCTATAAATATTAATAACTATAGGCACACATTTTCGTTAACTAGTTATTAATAACTTTGATTTAAACAAATGAGAATTCATTTTTATTTTCTAGTTGACAAATATTTGAATAATTGTAAAGTAAATATGCAAAATACTTAACAAAACAAATATCAAAAATTAATTTTTTGAAATGTAATTGGCTCAAAATTTTTGAGCGATAAGGGCGGATTTTCAAGAGCATAGACTTTTTATCCAATTTTTTAAGGTTTTTCTGCCACAAACATTATAATAAAAAAAAAATTCTAATTTTTTAAGGCACTTTTTACCACAAAATATTTTTCCACCACAAAGTTAAACTATTATTCAAGGGATTTAATAGAAGTATTTTTCATTTGACAATTAATTATTTTTATGCATTCTAAATATTTATTTACTTTTATTTCTTAAAATATAATTAATAAATTATTATATAGTATATGAAAAAATTAAAAATATATACTATATAATATACAAGATTTAATACATAATTTAATATATTATTAGTATATTATATTATAAAATTATTTTTAATATATTATATATTATATTAATATATTAAATTATTATGTAATATATTAATTTAACATTATATTATAATATATATTCTATATAATATGAAACATATATAACATATATAATTTAATATATTAGATAATAATTTTATAATATTACAATATAATTTTTAATAATGTGATATATTTTTTTTAATAGTTTAATATATATTTGATTATATATCTTATATTAAATTAACATCTAATATATTAAATTAATTTTGTGATAAGAAACATTGTTATCTTGATTTTTTATTTATATTTATAATAAATTTATTTATTTTATATTAAAAGAATTATTGATTCAAATAATTCATATGTTTACTTTAAACATAAAATTATAATAATATATTATAAGAGTATTGTAACTTTGTAATGTGAAATTCACAAACTACAAGTAAATATTATAAAATATTTAAATAATGTAAAGGAAGTTGATTCTTTAAAAAATATATATATATTAAAATATTTGGAATAAGTTTATTAGTTCCTGCCAAGGAACTATAGGCACGGCATTTTGTTAACTAGTTATTAATAACTTTGTTTTTAACAAATGAGAATTCAACTTATTTTCTTATTTGACAAAATATTGTATATTGTTAAAGTAAACTTGCAAAATATATAACAAAACATTTATCCAAAATTAATTTTCTGCAATATAATTGGCATAAAAGTTTTGAGCGATAAGGGCGAATTTTCAGGGAGCATAAACTTTTTATCGCAGGTTTTTAAGGTTTTTAAGGTTTTTCTGCCACAAAGGCTATAATAAAAAATATATATTTAGCTAATTTTTAATAAAATTTTTTAACTCTTCAAAATTAGTTACTTGTTATATTTCTATTCTATTCATTTATTTACTTGTTTGCATTAAAATAGGGAAAATTTTGAAATTATCCATTTCTCATAATTAATAAAAATTTGCATAACATCACTCCACTCAAATTTAAGTAGAAAACATGTTTACGTGAAATGCTCTCATTATTTCATACATAGATTTTTCTAAAACAGGTATACTAATATTACTTTCCTTTTGTAATACTGCAATTTAAATTTAGATATCTTTTTTTATGAAGAAATATATTTTCTATAAAACCAAAGTACATTGGACATATATTTAAAGCTACAATCAATATAAAAATAAATAAATAAATTTCTATTTTAATTTATCAAAAATATATCCAAATCAATTACTTTATATTTAGTAGAAAAATTATTTTACTTTTTAAATAAAAATACATCAAAATTTTAAAATATATTAATGTCTACAAATGAAATTATTAAAAAATAGCAAATAAATATATAATATTGAATAGAAATGAAAATAATGAATGATGGCTTTTTCAAAAATGAAATTAAAAATCACATGCAAAAGATTAATATTTTGAGATTGACATAAAATAATAAGTTGTTATTTAAATTTTTAAAATTATTTTAAAATGCTCTCAATGTTTCTTACATAGGTTTTTCTAAAATAGTTATACTAATATTAATAAATTCTCCATATTAATAAATTCAACTATGCTAATTTTTTGAATTTTTTTTTTTTTTTTGTTAAATAAATATATCTATATATTCAAACTATATTTTTTAAGATTAATTTTTGGTAATTACACTTTATAAGTGAAAGCAGTGAAAGAAAAAATCTATGTTAATAAAAACCTTATGCATTTAAATTGACATCCTTACTGGTTGTCGTTAGTGCTAGCGGTTACAAACAGTTTTTCAAACAGTTTTTAATGGATTTGATATCTTCATTTTACATTCATTCAAAACAATGGGAAAACATCATCGCTTTTGCTCTGCAAATTCAACGATGTAAATTTATTAACACTAGGCTTTTGTACCAATAGGGGACCCCTTCAGTCCAATCCATTATCTTTTTTTCCAAATTATCCTTCTCTCCATGCGCAGAAGAATGTATATGTTGAAGCTTCTACAGGACCAAATGTGCTTCCTTTTCATGCTTACGATGCTCGTATGCCAAAGCGGTTCAGTTCTTTTTCGGATGGAAACACCAACAATGAAGCAACTCACTAACGAGTACAAAACCCCCATCTTTTCTTTATGCCTAAATTGAAGTGACAAATTAGATTTGCAACAACTTTAGATTTGTAGGGGATGTTAAAATGGCTGTGCCTGCAAATCCCTCCTCACCATCTACTTCATATATTCATTTGGTCAAGCACTTAACTTCCATTTACTTTGGATTATAAAGATGTTGTGAGCATATCAAACTTTTTCTGGGTTGATTTATTTTTTTCTGGGTTGTCATGGTGTTTGTGCAGGTTGAGCGCTTGATTGAAAAGTGTTTGTTATTTAACATGGATCGACAGGAATGTGTTGAGGCACTTTCTAAGAATGCCAATATTCAACCTGCCATAACTATTATAGGCACAATGTAAATAGTTAGCTTGATGACCCAAATGATAAATATGATGACAATTGTTTTATTTTTTTCCATACACACTTTCACTTTAACATTGATATCCTTTTATAAATTTATGAATTTTTGAGAAAAAAATAATTGAATTGAATTGATCAAAGATAAATTTCACAGAACTAAACTAAAGGAAGTCCATGATTCTTGATCCAAATACTTAGGGTCTACAAAAATATCCCCAATGTTTATCTTCCCAATACAAGAAAAAGTTAAAGCAACTGTCTAGGCTATTTCAAATCAAATGATTTTTTGAATATTGATTTTGTCATTTAATCTAACTCTTCCACAGTTCTATATTTTTCTTTCTTTTCTTTTTAATGGAAGATTTTATATCATCCACATGATTGTTTTTTTATTAGTGTGTACCAATGTTTTACCCCCTACTCTAATGTGCAAAATAACTTAAAATGCGAATGATAAAAGATTAAGGACACTTCAAGATTAGCCTAAAGAGTGATAAAACAAGAAAGAAAGTGGATAAAACAAGATGCAAATAGTTTCACCTTCCTCGCTGTTGACAACTCCTTGGTTGGCCCTTGCTTGGGATGATGTTGTGTGCTCATGGGTAGTTTCTTGGTGGCTAAATGCAAGATCAACTTATGAAAAATGATTAAAATGGATGGCTAGATGATAGTGAATGAGTGAGAATGCAAATTGGCAGCATGTAGTTATAAGATGGCTAAGTGTTGAAAATGCCCTTGAGGAGGGGGTATTTATAGAAGAATTTGAATTCTCTAGAGAATTCAATGGTCAAGATGCATCCAACAAGGCCAGGATGAAGGGCTATGGTGGGTTGAGAATCCACAAGCCCTCACATCTTGCCATGTGAATCAATTAGATGTAAGAGATGAGATGTAAAGTGAGGTCAAAAAGGTACATGAGGGTGGAGGAAGGACATAAGCCCACATGGGGAGTGAGAAAGATTTCCTCAAAGAGTTTGCATGTCCCCCAAGTGGGAACAGAAAGAGACATTTGAAAGAGGAATTTTATAATTCCTCAAATTTCTACATGGGAAAAGGAAAGGTGGTTGGGGATACCAAATATGAATTAAAATTCACATTCTTAGGAAGATCTAAAGGATAAAGGGTGGGCTCCAAAAAGGTGGGACTTGGTCACATGTGGGGATTGTGACAAGTCTAAGGTTCTAGAAGCCTTGGAAAGACAAAATGTGAATTAAAAATTCACATGGCAATGAGAGAGACATAGGATAAATAAATGAGAATTAAAAATTCTCATGGGAAGGAGGGTCAATGTCCAAAAAGGAAAATGGAAGAATTGACCAAAAAGTGGTGCTAAAAAATGGCTAATGACCTTGGTTAAGGTTATGCAAATATTGGATTAGACTAATTAATGGAAGATTAGAGGCAAGTGGCAAATGTAGGAGGATGTGACATTAATCTTTGATTAAGAGGATGCACATCATAATCATGAATTAATTAAATTATTTCAGATTAGGGAAAAATTATGGAGGATGTGACAGGGAGAGAGAAGATGAAGAATTTTAAATTGATTTAAAATCAAAAGGGGAAAAATGACTAAATTAAATAAATTAGTGTATTTATTTAATTTAGAGAGGAAGAATGTGAAAGATAAAGTATTAATTATTAAATTAAATACTTTACCGATATGAGATAAAAGGTGTAATATTTAATATGATAGACGGAAAGGCAGTAAATTTAATCATATCAGGGTGATTAAAATTTAGATGATATCTAATTAGATATGAGAACTTGAGTCTTAGGCCAAAATCTTTTTTACTGAAAGTTAAGGAATGAGTGGTAGCCATTCCACCAAAATTGTTCTTATGATATGACAACCTTATATTTCAAGAAAACTTTATCCCTATGATCTCATTAAAAGTTAATAAACTTCACTAGTAAATCAAGAATCCACTAATCTTTTTCTATTTTATAAAAATATCCCTTTCGCTAATTTGACTAGTAAGATCTACTATAAAGTATGTATTTATTTTGCAAATAATTAATCTCTTTTGTTTAATTGAATGGATTAATCTATTGTATTTGCTTATGATGTGATATGTAAGCATTTGATAATTAAGCATTTGATAATATTTTGGTTAAATTCAATTGTTTTTTTTGTCCTCATTTTTTTAATTTTTTGCATATCCGCCCTTGTTTTGGGTTAACCTTTGGCTTAGTTTTAAGATTAGCTTAGCTTCTTTTTTAAATTCTCTTTTCTCAAAAAAATATTTTCCATGAAAAAAACTATTTTTATCATGTATGCTTTACACTTTCTTCATGGTCTAAAAACACAACCACATCTCAAAATCTTAAAGGGAGCAAAATTATTTTGTTATAAGGGTCCTTTTCTAATGGAAGACTAAGTTGACTCTATCAATGATAAAATTCTTAAATTTAGGTGACAATTGCTTTATCTTGACCAATTGTTTCTAAAACACAACAAACTCAACAAATACAAACAAAACTATTCTAAAACTTTATGGCAAGAACTTCATTGCTCTACAACTCTTGTTTTAAAAAGTAATTAGCATCATATTTTTTAGAGTAAAGGATGTTTCAATTCTACTAATGTGATTTAATTTTTAAATTAAAAATTAAATAAATAATTTTATGTTGTATAAAATATAAATATTATATAATATTCACAACTAGATCATGACAATATTCTCATTATTTTCATTGAAAGAAATTATATTGTTCATTGAACAAAAAATAACCATGAAAATAATCTAGATGCAACAAATGTGCATGGAAAGCTTTACAATCCTTGATTTTATTACTAAAATAAATATCCCATTACAAATTGGAGACAATATAGATTGCAACATGTATTCATTTAAGCTACAATAAAAGTTTCATTTAAGTTACAATCGAAGTACACAATGTAGTTATAGGAAATTGAACAATCTTAGACACTATTTCCTATATCAAATTAGAGAAATTCCTATCCCTATGCCTCTTCTTTAGAGTTTCAAAAGTCATAACCCTTTTAAATGACAAAGAGATTAAATTTTAAAGAGGGATATATCTAGATTGAAGACACATTTGACACTTGAGACTAGTTGAACCTCAAATTTGTAACAAATTGGCATCTAGAATATGCCTTTTTCATCCTTATCCTTAATGCAAACCTTTTACCTGCCTGTAAAAATGCTTTTACCAATCACATTTCACTTACAAGTGAATTTTTTTTACCCACATACTAGTATTTAAAATAATGCATTTAACTCAATATTTTTTAACTAGCATTTTATCTATTAAACCTTGAAAATCCTCTTTGAAATTAGTTTGACATTTTGTCTAACATTTTCTACCTTATGCAACAAACTCATCTTCTTTGTCAATGCTTAAATCCTGTCATAAAAATGCCTTAATTTCATGGAATTTCAGTTCCTAGATTAAATGACTGCTTTCCAACTCAGCGAGGACCCTGGCTAATCATATGCATATTGCGAGGAAATAAGCCATTGTGGGTTTGTTTCATTTAAAAGCCCTATAGCTGCGATGCAATGATCTTCTTACACTTTGGGGAGTCAAAAGATGGCACAGAAGGTTAGGAATTTCTAAACAACAAGTGAATAACTGCCCTCAACACCAACAAAGAGTAGTTAATAATTTTCAATAATATAAAATAATGATTATTTAATTTATAGTCATATATGTAATTTTTAGTTGCTACCATTGAAAATATAATTTTATGACCTTCATTGTATTTCATGTACCTATGGTGAGATCTATGATCTAAAAGTAAATTTTGATCCCATGAGAATTACACATTGTAGGTATGTTTTACCTCACGAAATACAATGAGACCCATTAGATGATATTTTAGATCAATGGTGGTAACTAAATATTAGAATCTTTATTTAATTTAAATGGAAGGATTCACCATGGTAATTCATAAAAATTTCCATTATTTTCCAAGATTTACCAAGATTTTCTACAAAATCTAGCATATACATATTATTATAGTTTATATACTTAATAATTAATCCAAAATTTGAAATAATAAGAATATAATATTCTACTATTTATACTCTTATATCTATTCAAACAAAGAAGATATTTTCTCAAAACTAAATTGATTAAGAGTAACCTACCTAATTAGTGTCTTAGTCATATAGTTAATAAATCAAATACATAAAATATAATCTCTTGCATCCACCTAATCAAAATACAAAGAAAAATATAACATAGTCTAGGAGCTTCAAAAATGGGATGTGACAAATTCATCTTTATTGGTGAGTTGAAAGGATATTTAAATATGCCTTATTTTATCCTAGAACAAAGTCCATCACTATTTAAGCATTATTTATATGATTATATTGATTTTTAAATAACACACATTCATCTTTGACAAAACAAAATAGTGAGTGGACTTACATGTTGATGGGATCTTATGCTTTTTTTGAGGTCAGTAATAGCTCTATGATATCTAAAAATATCATGAAGAATAATAAACCAATTTCCTTGATGTCACTTTTGAATTTTTTGGTTTTATGCTTTTTTATTTTGTTTAAGACAACTTGCTTGTTTGTTCTAGTGGAGAATTTGAACGAAAACTTTCCTTTTATGTACCGATTATTTTTTAACTTAGCAAACACAACAAATTAAAACAAAACTATTCTAAAATTTTTTGGCATGAACTTTCCTACTCTGCAACTCTTGTTATCCCTCCCAGCGATAGAATTATTAATGTTGATTTCCCTATTATTTTCTATGCCCATAACTTCCAACCACACATACAAGGAGGAAGTTAAGGCAAGAATGTAGGTATGATATTAGCTATCCTACATTAATGGTTGGATAATAGAAACACCTCCCATTTACTTTTTGGGTGGATAATAGAGAGGCGCCTCCCATTTATTTTTGGACATTAAACTCTTCAATGGACAAAGAACAATATTTTGGTATCAAATTACAACTCAATAAGATTACGATCGTGAATTTGTCAACCAGAATTATTATTATTTTGGTATCAAATTACAACTCAATAAACTTTGTATTAGATGTGATCAACCGAATCAATGATGAGATAAGAATAAACTCTGTAATCAACAACAACGCCTCTTAATATTTAATTGCAAAGTGTGGTTATTGTGTAAATATCTGCTATAAATTTTAAGTTGTAGAGTATAGATAAATAATAGTAAACAATAGCATCCATTTTATTTTATTTTAATTTTCTTGAGCGGAGCAATCTCTCCTACTATTCATGGGTGAGGAATTAAATTGATGTGACTTGGGTGTTTTACGGCATTGAGAGACCCCCCCAACCACTACTTTAACGCACCCACTATAAAGATTATTTTTGGTCTTTTCTTGGTTAAAATTACAGATTTACTGCGGTAGCGGGTAAGGTCGCGATGAACATTTATTAGACTCACGGTATAGATTTACTTGGTATGGTAAATCAAGTGGTGGCTAAGCATCGCAGAAAACCAACGCTTGAACCATTAAATATGGTCTTCGGATTACGCGTGATGCGAAGTGCTAAGTGGATCATTCATTATCGAGAGATGGAGTTCTTGTAGACCACTTTCTCATATGAAACATGGAATCAATAGAGTTTGACTTAGAAAACTACCGCGGTTAGATCACTACGATAGCAATATCATAATTTGACACGCTGTGGAAAATACCTCCCACTTATCAACGTATCTGCAGTTGTTAATAGTGAAATGTTACCCTTCTAATTATTCTTATTTAGCCGATAGGCTATATATTGTAAGAACTTTAAGCCGAAACATGTCTCACGCCATGAAACAACTAGCTATAAAAGAATTTTCCGTTGTTGTTTACCGTTCATTTTCTTTGCATTTAATTTTTGGAGACAAGAAGGGCTGTCGTCGGCTACTCCAAAAAGAAAAAAGGCGAATTGTCTGGTCTGCTTTAAGGCATGGCGAATTGTCTTGCCTGCTTTTAAGGCATGTAGCATACACCACACCAAATAAGCCCTTATGTTTCTAACCCGCGAGGGTTTATCAAAGAAGTCTGGGGATTGGCAAAATCATTCCTTTATGCCCACCCGATGGGCTGCAAAAGTATAGGTGATTGCCTTAAGCGGCGAGTTGAAATGGAATACCACCACCATTTGCGGTTCTCTCTTATGCGCCAGCAGGCATTTCGCGAACACCTTCTCTTCATGAGGTGTAGATTGGTTTTGGAGATGAAAGGACCGCTCCTTGAAGGAGAAGCTGTAACTCACCACCCTGGCCATATGAAAACCCATGCCACTTTCATAATAGTTGCAGTCAGCTGAAGGAGCTCTTCAATGAAGGCTCTGGAAAGAGGAATTCATTACATGGGTTCAAACGTCAGAGACTTCAAGGTATGGTTTTTCTGTTCTGCACTGTGAATTGCAATAATACCAGTCTTGTTAAAACATGGAAAAAACCAAAACATGACAACAATGGCATACTAACACCCGATAAGAAGAGCACTGTCGTATACAAAACCTTATGCAAAGAATGTAAGGAAAACCCATCGAAAGAAGCAGAAGGCATTTCACAGGTTGCAGAGCATAGTGGCATCGGGATAGATTTGTCTAGCTATTATTCTCTCTTGCAAGAGATAATCAACAAGAGAGCCCTTGTAGAGGGAAAACAGGACCATGCACATATTCTCAAGAGTGGACATACGGGTAATGGTTGGGTAGGAAATAAGCTTGTTATGTACATTAAATGTGGAAGCTTGACAGATGCAAGACGAGTGTTTGACAAAATGTCTCAACGAAATGCTTTCTTGTGGTCTACTTTGATTGGAGCATATGCTCGCTGTAGGCTCTGGGAGGATGCCTTTAAGCTTTTGAATTGGATGCAAGGTTTATGCATCAGGGCGGACAATATAATTGTTCCCAGTGTTCTCAAGGCGTGTGTTGGTTTAACGGCTCTGGAAAAGGGCAAGGAGGTCCATGGCTATATCGTTAGAAATGAGTTTGAGCTGGATATTGTTGTTGAGAATGCTTTAGTAGACATGTATGCAAAATGTGGGTGTGTGGAATATGCCCGCAGGTGTTTGATAAGATGTCTGAGAAAGATGTGGTTTCGTGGACTGCAATTATTGGGGTATATGCCCAGATTGGGGTTAGTGAGGAGGTCTTGAGACTCCATAGTGAAATGGAATTGTCAGGGGTGGATTCGGATGCAATTACTTGGAATGCTATGATGGCTGGATTTGCACAAAATGGGCAGTGCGATAAAGCCTTGAAACTTTTAAATCGAATGCAGTTATCCGGTTTGAAACCGGACGTGAACTCATGGAATGCAATTGTTACAGGCTGCGCCCAAAATGGGTATGCCGAGGAAGCATTGGAAGCTCTTTATCAAATGCGTTTGCCAAGTTTCTCCTCCCTGTGGGTCCCATTAATAACTATGATGTGGAATAGAAAATTTAAAGATATTACATATTTTCCTGTGCCAATAGGTCTATTCAATCAACCACTTTGTTGATGGTATTACTTTTTTCTTTGATAAGCAATGGCAATTCTTACCTGAAGCTCTTCAACACTCCTAGGCAAAGAAGTTAGGGGTCTTCTTTCTCACATTTTGATTTCTGAAAAATGTTGTCTTCAATCACAATAGTTTGCTGCTGTTCTTGGGTGCCGGAAATATGTGCTCAAAGGCATTACAAGTTGAAGCCTCCATTAGAGCCAAGTCGGTGTGACATCTTCATTTAATGCAGTAGGCCGCCGGTTCTGATTCATTGTTTTGAACGGGTTGTTGCTTGACCTAACCTGTCTTGCTGAAAGATTCACGGTTTGAGTCTATCAACGCTGACACCAATTTGTATTCACTACTGTCTGACAGATGCTTTCGGGGAGACGCTGGCGAAAAGCCATTCAATCATAACTTCGGGGAGACTCTTGGTGACTATGGTCTTCGGGATAACTAAAGGGTTCACTAAAGTGCAAATAGAGTGTTAAAGTCTACCATGCGACAAGCGTTTACTTTAAGTCTTGAGGTAGCTTAATTGGCTCGGTGAGAAGTCACCGCGAAAGCGAATGTCACGCTGACAGTGTTTGGTTTGTATTCATCGAGGAGACTTGGCCAAAGGAAATGCCATCGGTAAGAAGTCCTACCGATGTGGATATGTCTCACCGACGAAGACTCAAGTGTTAGCCTTCAGTGTAACTCAAAGTGATCGAAGAAACCTCTTAGCAACTGGAGAATGTCTTGTCAATAGCCTATGGCCATCGAGGTAACTTAATGATCTTAGGAAGACATCTCAGCGATAAGCTTTTGTCTTGCTGACTGTGACTTGGTGCTCGGTATGACTTAAGTCTTCAGAATAACATTTGTTATCTCGATGAAACCTCTTGGCGATAATGTAAGTCTTGCCGACTATTCTTTGGAGCTCGATATGACTTGATCTCATCGGTATAATGTCTCCTGCCAAAAGCTGTAAGTGCAGAGGCTTGATGATACAATGTGGGCGGTCGATTAAAGTCTGGCGAGAACAATATCTGCCGACAAAATGTTTCTTCGGAGTGACTTGTGACATCGATATGATGTCTCACCAAATCTCGATACTCTTGTCGAATGGAATGCTCATGTCTATATGACTTTGGTATAACCTTTGATGACTCACTATGATCTCCTGGCGAAAGCAATAGGTCTCAATGACTGCGTGGTGACTCGGTGTAACACATGAAGCTTGATAGAACATCTTGGTGACTACGGTCACTCTTGGTGATATCAGTATGAAGTCTAAGTGGCATCGACGAGACACTGTTAGTGTCTCACCGAGATGCCAACACAGTGCGAATGTTTTTGACCGAGTAAAACTTTCCGATGTCGCATTTCGTGGATGAATAGGAGGAGCCGAATGTGAACAGTTAGTAGTTGGTTCATTATGACGGTTCTATGAAGAAGTTCGACAGTCAGGGAATGCCATGGATATACTCAAAGATTGTAGTTTGTGATCTATTAGATGATTGATTGGTTCGTTTGTTGATTTGATAGATTGTTGATCAATGAATGTATTCTAATCTATAAAGGTTGTAACTTGAAAGTTTCTATTTGATGAATGTTCATGGTGAATGTTGTTGTATAATGACACCAGAAAGATAAGTATGGAATTTGTATGTAATCTTCATTACTATAATACAAAGTGATTTGTCTTGGTGTGGTTGGTTTTTCTCCCGTAAGGGTTTTCCCATGTATATCTGGTGTTCTTGTATGATTATCAAAACTCGTTTCTATAATCTGTTTCATAGTGCATCTTAACTTGAGTGTAATTGTAAGAGATTTTAAAAGTGTATATACATTCTTTCTTGAGGAAGTATTGGCGTTAGGAGAATTATTTTCCGCATTTGATTTTTCCTTACATAGTCATGTAGGTGTCCAATAAACTGATAATGGCCATCTCTCCCCATTGTCTATATTGTAACTGTGACGTGGTTAGTAAAATCAGTGTATTTTGGATTTCATGAATTTGCAATCATAACTCGTGAGGTTGCATGAATCGCAAGAGCACCTCTAAACTTTCTTTAGGTCCATGGTTTGGGTTCAGAAAAGATACAGCTTAGAGCTGTTCAAGACCTAATTTTCTTCTTCTACTCTTGTATTGGTGTGCATGTATGTTGTAGTCTGTGGTCAATCACAGTTATGGCTAATGTCAAATCTGTTAAACATAGCATGTTTTGATATCATGAAATTTTATTATTTCTGACCTTGTTTTAGGCATCTGAGTTCTAGTGATATTTTGCTTCATTATATTCTTACCGCTTCCACTTTTGGGATTTTAAAGGTATTCATTCTGAGGTTTGAGTTTAAGTCTAAAACAAGTGTTATTCAGTCCTAAACATCTCTTCGCTTTTGGTAGACAGGGAGAGGTTGGAAAGAGCAAATATTTTGCCAAAGTGGAATGACTTGGAAATAATAATGGTTGATAGACAAGAAATCCCATTCACTGGTTAGTGCAAGCATCCTTTTTTAATATTCAGGTCGGGTGAGCCCTACTCTATATTGGGATCATGAAACTAGAGTTTTCTTTGGGGGTGGGGTAGATGAAGAAAAAATATACAGGTCTACTTGTGCTTCTAGAGCCAAGGCGGACCTGGTGGTATTGACGTATGTAGTTGCTGACCTGTAAAGTGGAATTAAAAGACCAATTTTGCAGGTCGAGAAGAGCTGATCAAGGAAGGAGCATGAGAAGATCAATGTGTCACTAGGCATGTTGGGTGTCTTTTTATATCATAAATAAGACTACCTCTGAAGGAATGGTGTGACGAGGGCATTGTAGCACTCGATCCATTGATAGGTTAAGGATTTTGGAGATGAAAGGATTGTATATGATTTTTATTGGATTTTGTTTTCAGATTTGCTGTTATTGGTGGTTATCAAGTTATGATTTTTTAGCCATTTGAAGAATGATATGGTGATAGAGATTTTTATGATTCACTGAATAATTTTAGTAGCTTTCAATTTGAATTTTCCAAGCAAGTATCGAATTCTGTATTCCCACCCCTGTTTCTCTCATTTCTCTAAAAAGTCCAAAGGCTGCCTTGCAATCTTGTTCTGTGTGAAATATAATCCAATATAAATATAGTGGTTAAAGTAATCCAGCATCAAGTTTCAGACCTACCATGTTAACGCCTGAAACTAATTGAGTAGCCTCAGTTGTTCATTGGTCTTTCCAATAGGCCTTCATAAGTGAAGAAAACACACCATTTCCAACTCTGGCTCTGTGAGCAATCATTTCGTCCAGTATGTTGTATGCCTTTTCTAGCCAACCTAGATTCACACATGCATGAATTATATCTGCACAAGCAATTTGATCCACAGCCACCAATTGCCCTTAAACGTCTTGCACCCTAATAAGAAATCTTGCCAGATCTTTAACAGTTCCTAGCTCCAGAAAACCCTTTACAAGTGTGCAGTAAATCTGTTAATTAGGAAAGACATCTGGATTGAGTTCTGAGCATTCATCACCTGATTGACACCTCACTCTATCACATAACTACATGCTCTTTCAACATAAGAAGCCACACTTTACGAAGTAGACTCGAATCACTTACACTAAATATGGAAGGTGGGTATTTTTTTCCTTTTTCTCCTAAATTATATATATTCTTCTAACTTTCTAGTAAAAGTCATAGTGATCGAATATTGTTTCCACAATGTCTTTTGTTCTCTCCCTCTGGTCGAGATTCATCACGATTCGAGATGGCGTCGCTAAGAAGAGGAAACATGATATTCTTATATTTTTCTATTAAGCAACTTGTGTCACAACGATTGCGAATTTTTGGCATGAAATTCGGAATTCGTCGAATTTTATTAGAAAAATAATCTCAAAAAGCGTTTTCATTTTAGGGTTTTGACGAGATTTTTTAATAAGTATGCAGCCACAATAAGCAAATATCGCGTCTTTCATTTTCAGCTAAGTCTCTTTCAAGTTTCAATTGTTGAAGAATACGCGAATGGGAAGATTTCTTAAGTTTTTGCAAGATTACGCAAAAGTCTTACGAGGTCTTCAAAGGTTGGCCGAAAGGAAAATACGCAGAATTGTTTTAAATGCATCCAAGCTTGAAGCTAAAGCGCCTTCGTGCATTAAAGTGTACCAAGCTCGAAGCCACCCTCATTTGTAGGTCGTGTCCAAGCTCGAAGTTGCCTTCTGCAAATCATGTATGGTCTGCATCTAGCTCGAAATTGAAAGGTAGGCGATTTCAAACTGCATATTTTATTTTTTCACAAAAAATCTAGGGCTTTCATAGATTTTTATTTAATATTGTATTATTTTATTTATATTAGCTTTCTTATTTTTTATTTTATTAATATTATATTAATATTAGTTTGAATATTTTATTAATATTATATATAATATTTGTTTTAGTTTTTATTATTTTATTAATATTAGATTTAATACTATGTTATTGTTATTCACATAGATTTAAATTTATTTTTTTAATATTGTATTATTTTCAATATTCTATTTTTAAAAAATAAAATGAAAAGTTAATATATATTTATTTTATGCTTTAAAATATAGTGTTTTATTTTGTTTTTAAATTAAAATATTTTTTATTTTTATGTTGTATAAAATAAAATTTAGTATTTCTTATTTAATTTTTGAAGTAAAAATACAAAATGAATATATTTTGATTTTATGTTTTCAAAAATAAAATTTGTATTTTGTCTTTGAAACATACAGATTGTTACTTTATGGCTCCCAAGAAATCAATTGCCGAGGCATGGAAATATGTCACTCGCAATGGTACAAATCTCACATGCAACGAATGTCATAAACCTTTTACTGGAGATTTGACGAGGGCAATGGACCATTTACTTGGTATTTCAGGGGGTGCAGGAGGAGGTGTTCAAGCATGTCCAAAAGTTACCCCAAAAATGAGAGATGCTTTAGAAAAAGAACAGTCCTCTTCAATTGTAGGAAAGATGAAGAATGCACAAAAAAAACAGAGAATTGAAGAGGAAATGTCTCAGGCTAGACAAACAGCATCTATCATGTCTTCCTCTTCCACCTTACCTAGGCATGTGGGTAAATCAAAAGAGAGTGGAACATTGAACAGCTTTTGGAAACCAGTAGAGAAACAACAGGTGGATGATGCATTAGCTGATTTGTTTTACTCAAGTGCTATTCCATTCAATGTTGCAAAGAATCCACATTTTCGTAATGCAATTCAGAAAGTTGCAGAGTTTGGCAAAGGGTATACACCCCCATCTTTAGAGGCTTTCAAGACAACTCTTTTGCAGAGGTCAAAAGATAGAGTGACTGAGAAATTAGTTGATGTCAAAGCTTCTTGGAATGAGACAAGTTGCACTATATTGAGTGATGGATGGTCAGATATATGTCAAAGGCCATTGATTAATGTTTTGGTGTCTTCTCCTGATGGTGTTGTGTTCTTGAAAGTGATTGACACCATGAACCACAAGAAAACTTCTGAGTATATTTTCCAAATATTAGAGGAAGCCATTCTTGAAGTAGAGGTGGAAAATGTGGTTCAAGTGGTAACTGATAGTGCAGCAAATTGTGTGGGAGCTGGAAAACTGATTACAGAGAAGTACCCAAAAATATATTGGAGTCCATGTGCAGCCCATTGTCTCGATTTGTTGCTTCATGACTTGGCCAAATTCCCATGGGTACATGAAGCTATTTATAGAGGGAGAGCAATTGCAAACTTCATACGGAATCATCATCTCACATTGAGTCTTTATAGGCAACATGCATCCAGGGAGTTGTTGAGGCCTTGTGAAACAAGATTTGCATCATTTTATATCACTTTGAAAAGAGTGGTTGAAGAAAAAGCAGCTTTGAGGGCTGTTATTTGTTCCAATCAGTGGGAAAATTTTGTGCTTTCAAAAGGTCCTAAGGGGAAGAACATAGAGCAAATCATTCTAAACAACAATTTCTGGGAAAGTGCAGCAAAAGTTTTGCTTATATGTGAACCAATTGTTGGCGTGCTTCGTATGGTTGATGGTGACACTCCTTGCCTTGGCATGCTTTATGAAAGCATGGACCGTTGTAAGGAATCTATTCAAAAAGCACTAAACAATGTAGAAGCAGAATATATGGAGATATGGGAGACAGTTGATTGTAGATGGAAAATGATGCACACACCTTTACATGCAGCAGCTTGTTTTTTAGAGCCTAAGTTGTTTTCTATTAATAGAAAAGGTGATTCTGAAATTATGGGAGGGCTTTTTGAAGCCATTCAAAAGTATGCATCAAATGCAACAATTTCAGCACTAATCAGAGATCAATGTTGGGAATACAAGAAAGGAGAAGGGATGTTTGGAATGGCAGCAGCCAAATATGACTTGGCACGTATACCTGGATATAGATGGTGGTTGGACTATGGAGGACAAACTCCTGAGCTACAAGAGTTTGCTGTTCGCATTTTGAGTCAGGGAGCAAGTTCATCGGCTTGTGAGAGGAACTGGAGTTGCTTTGACCACATCCATTCCAAAAAAAGGAATAAATTGTTGTCTGGAAAGTTGGGAGATCTTGTCTATGTTCGCAGCAATTTAAAATTGTTCATGAACAAATCAGCAAAGGACTCTTCCTCACAAGAAATTCTTGAAGACATAGCAGTGCCAGTTGCAGATGAGCCTGACTTTGTAGATGATGAATTGAGTAGTGATACAGATGATGATGATTTAGCATCTCAGCCAAGTGCTCTTGATGACTTGGAGCTTTTTTGAAGTTCTAAAGTCTTGGTTGTTATTGTACCTTTTTGACAAAAGAACATATTCGCAAACGTGATTTCACATGTTTCTTATGGTTTATATTTTATAAATGTGTCATCTTTTTGTAATGATTTCAAATCTATTTATCAATGTTAAACTATTTAAACAATTTTATGGATATATTACTTATATTTATTAAAAAAAAAAAATTTACATAAGGCGAATTTGATCCGAATTTTATACTTTTCGAATTTTTTCCTTGCCAAATTCGAATCTTGTGACTATAAGCTTAACCCTTGCACCCCTTCTAGTGCGGTGCTAGTTATAAGAGTAGGGCACAATTTGGCATCATATGTATTTTGAGTGAGATACTATGTTGCGTACCTGGTTGTAATGCCCATTTCAGCCCACAAAACTAACAATCAAGAGTCAAATTGAATACCACAAAGAGGGGAAGATTACGCAGACCATTTTAACGACAAAATTGTGAAGGCTGGAATGGATTTTAATGTACCACTTGGGTTTCAGAATTTGCAGTTGCAGACTGGTAACCCTCAAAACACAGAATTATTCATCGCTCCTTGCTGACACTGTGGTTGCTAAGGATAAAGGGCCTGGAAACGCAACTGGGGTTAGCTCCAAAGTATACACTGATGTTGCATACTCATTTAACGATGATGACGAAGATGAGGTAGGGAAACAAAAACCCAACACCGAGGTAAATGGAGGAGAATCAGGCATCTCATGGAGGGAAATGATTGCAGGACATGTACAAGATGGATTTGTTGAAAAGGCTTTAGAAACTTTCAAGCAAATGCAATTGGCAGGTGACGCCAAAAGAACCAGGGAGGTAATTTAAACTTTTAAACTTCCTAATATTCTCAAGTGTTGCCGCTGAGACAGGTTGATAATGAAATCAGGGAGATTATTTAAACCTCTACAACATTCTATTTTTGGGTGCTACGGATGTGACAAGTTGCCAAAGGATCAGAGAGGTTATTTTAATCTATACGCCCTACCAAGTTCAAGCGTTGCCGCTGCAATAGGTTACGAATGGAGTCAGGAGCTTCTCTAAACGTCCACTCCCCTGGATGATCAAGTGTTGAAGCTGTGACTTGTTGCGAATGGTAACAGGGACATTATTTAAATTTATACACCCTCCCAAGCCTAAACACTACAGCTTGGAAGATTGTATTGTTATGGAAAGATTGTACATTTTGTTACCATCAATTTGTGAGTTAGCATGAAGACTCGATAACATTTAAAATCCAAAGAACGATTTGATGCTCGTACAACGAAATACAGTCAGATTGGTTTCACAGAACTTATTTTATACATAAAACAGAATAAATTTGATGCTTATACAATACAATATCTCTTTCTACGGGAAGACCTTGGGCTTAAACACTAAAATTAAAGGGACTCTTAAGAAAATCGTTTCATAAGACTTCTGTGAATCAGGTTTATGCTATTATACTCTGAAATAAAAAAAATCATACAGTTAAACTCAATAAAATTGCATTGAACATTATTAATTCTAGCAAGTAATGAGCAGATTTGGTTATTTTTTCTTAATTAGAAATAAAAAAAAAAACTTATTAATCATATTCAATGTTGATTATGCCTCCAGTGGAATTAGCAATATCCTTGAAGGCGTCAGCAGAAAGCTCCAGTGTTCCATTGCATTTTGGTAGAGCAGTAGTCGACTATCTTGCCCATAATGGAATTTTTGTTGTTTAAGCATGGGTTTTGTGAAATCTGATTCATTCCACGAAGACATCTGACACTGGATTGCCGCCCACATGCTGCCCCATTGTCCCAGAATGTGTCACTTGCTTTTGCAAACAGATTTCCGGCTGGAAACTGATTTTGATTATTTGCATAACATTTTGAGGGAATATAAGGAGGATCATAAAATGTAGCTGTGCCCATATAAGGAGGAGCAACGATATATTTCATAGACGCTCCAGAGAATTGTTATGAGTCTTGTTTGTATCACCATAGCCATTAAGAACTTCACTACTGTGCGAATTCCCTCGAGGTTTTGCACAGATTGTACCATGCCGGAGATTCATATTTTGCAACCTTTGCCAGCATCCTACTCTGCCTGCGTCACAATGGGAGCTCTGGAATAGGGTATGGACATTCCGATATTCAAGTTAGAAATGCTCTGGCAGACATGTAAGAAAAATGTGGACGAAAAAATGACCAGGCATGCTACTCTCCTTCCAAATCTACATGCATGCAGAAAATGGATGTAAGGACAAGGCACGTGGGTGAGGGAGAAAGACTTGAAGCAAGGACAAGTGTGATTCTTTAGCTACATAAATAAGTTTATTTATTATTTTGAATATTATTAATTTTTTTATATACATATAAACATATTAATAATACCAATTAATAATATTAAACATATTTCTTTTGCTATTTGAATATAGATATTAAATGTCAACTTTATTCCTCACTAAACAAGAAGACTTAGTATTACTTGATTACTCCTATAATATAGATATAGATACATTTAAGTAATTTGCATATAAATGTATTCAAACTTTACTCAAACAATTTAGCTAACTTGGGCATTTGACTATATATATATATATATTATTGTTTTTTTATTCTATGTATATTTGATATTGAGTCCCAATGTTAAGAACATGGCAATGAAAACTCAAATACACAAGAGGGTATAGTATGTTTTTGAATATCAGGATATGACAATCTATGACGAGATAGTATTTATAAGTGATATAAAATACAGATCAACACTGCTCTAAATTACTCTCCCATTTAATTAATTAAAAACCAATGATAATAGTATTTAGCTTTATTTGTTTCTCTATTGTTAGACATTTTAATCTCACTGATTAAATTAATAATCAGAATACATATAACATCTTTTCATCTAACTATTATTTTACCCCCAATTAACTAAGTCACCTTGTAACCAATTAATTTAATTAAATTGATTAATCAAGGCTAATTATAAAGTTTCTTTATCACATAATTTTAGAAGCAAATTTAATAATATAATAATGAATACAAAAAAATGACTCAATTTAACCAAATGAACTTACTCAAGATCCAAGGATGGTCGAAATGGAAGGACACTACATATCCAACTTCCATATGACATATTTCTGAGTTACAATCTTAGCATACATAACAATTATACCCATATATATAATCATATACACATACTCAGTATATGTTTATATATATATATATATATATATATATATTATATACATATGTAAATATTTATATATATATATACATAATTTATATATATGTTATATCAATGTTGCTCTCAGCTACAGTTTAAATTACCTCATATAGTTAAACATATTCATATTCATATTCATATATATATATAAGTTACAAGTAGCTGTTTATATCACAGTTTTGAGTGTGTAAGCATGTGTTGATGTTAAAATATAAATATTTAAAATCGATTGGATAGCAATGAGTTACATACATTGATTTTATCACTAACAGTAACTATCACAAGATCTATAAACATGTGCTTAACAGAACAATAAAGTGGGGCTTAGTTTTAACCGTTAAAGCCACAGCCGACGCCAATACAATTAAAAGCTTCTGTTAACTTTAAACAACACATAGATATGCGAAATACAATGGACGGTAACCAATCACACAGCTCAACGCCATAAAGAATCTCCTTGTTCAATGATATAACCGATGGATGATTCAATCGAAGGCCAAACATAAACACAGATTCACTGATAATCAAGCGCACAACATGCACCAATCTCGAATGCAACACAAAACATCAAGGAAATCGACATCTAGATACAATATCAACTATGTAAATTTTGAATTCAGCATCAAGCTAGGTAAAGAGTACGCCCTACAGCCTCTCTAACCAGCGCACTATGGCACATACAAAACTGGAGATAAAAAGAATGAAATTCGGATTACTTAAAGAGAAACCACAGTGTTAAATAAGGTGCAAACTCAGCAACAGGGTGGCGGCGGCCTGAGTTGGCCCAGGTTAAACACATGCATGTGAATACTGTAAGCTATAAGGAGATATAAGAATTGATCATCATAAACAAGGGCGACGAGTACGACCTTCTTACAAAGGAAAACTTCATGTACTTTAAAGATTTTAATTGCCAAGGGAGGTAAGGCCACGACTAAGAGAAACATAATCGCTAGGTGAAATGAATAAGTGGAACAGGGGCGATGCCCTTTCTATACTTTAAATTCCATTGATTGCATTATAATGTGAATTGAGGAAGGCGCTGGAAACTCAAAACCTCATATTATGGCAACGAAAATCTGAAGAATGGCCAATAAACTATAAAAGATGGAAAGCCATATGGGTAGTAGAGTTTCCACCTGCTACCTCTTGGTTTTTCTAGGGAATCACTTCAGATATGAGTTATCATTCAAAATCTATGACCTCAAAAACACAATGGTACGAATAAATGAAATACAAGACTTCAATGAAATGTAAATTCTGATTAATATTTCTCCCGAAACGTAATTCCTAGAATTTCTTTTAATTCGGGACTAACAAACAAAGAATCAGTGGTTTTCCAACAGCTCAAGATTGACATTTATTTCCTGAATAGAATATAAATAAAAAAGAAAATGGTGAAATTTGGATTTTTCCTACTTTTTGGAGCTGAAAACTTGATGCAGAACTCTTCCAAATCCCAGCTTCCTCTCCTTTTGAGACTCCACAATACTGTGAATTAACTCCCGTACATAGAATGTCAAATTAGTTTCTTTCTCCCAAAAAATAATTCAATTGCCCCTCTTCAATTAACTCCACTACTTTATTTACTGACCACTCCCCTTAACTGATGCAACATAAATTTCCTATTTTAAAATTCATTTATCTTATCCCCCAAAAAATGTTTACAACCACACTACCATAAAATATCTTAATTTAGTTATTCTTATTAAATCCCTTTTAGGATATTTAATTTATTAATCCTAACTTACGTTTTTAACTCTATTGCACCCACAACATAATTAATACATTTATTTTAATATTTCTTTGTTAATTCATAATTTAATTTATTTAAATTGATTAAAAAATATAAGTAATTATTTATTTATCAAACTACAAATATATTAAAATATTTAACTAAATACCAAATATACATCAACCTTAGTAACCTTTTATTTAATATAAAATCAATCAAGCTGATAACTCAAATAACCAGAACACCCAATAGTACCATGCCGCATGTGAAATGAAAGACAAATGACAACAATGACAACCAGGGGAAAGCACAGAGAGGCACTACAGACAATTTGTTCATATTGATCTTTTCATATGTATTTATCTTATTGGCCTATTCCAATAATCCCTCAGTGATGTCTAAAATTATTTAGAGAGAAAGGAATAGGGTATTGATCATTTCTTTCATTTGTTGTGTTTTTTGGATATTCTTGTAATACATCCTTGATAAATACTTTCCTTGCATGTGCACGAGTAGTCTCAAGTAAAACAATGGCTAAGACATATTAGGTTCTTCATACCTTTTTTGTAATAGTCTCCTTACTTCGATGGATTTATTCTCACATGATCAAACAAGGTTTTTGTATGTCAGGTATGAACAAGGATACTCTTATCTATTTGTAGAGTCAAAGTCCATGCATTAGATACAACATCACCTTGGTTCTTCATACCTTGGCACATCGTGTCTATTTTCTATATCAAAACTAAGGATTGCTATGATGAAATCAGGTCTAATCCAAAAGCAAAAGCAATATCATCCATCCTATCTTGTCACATATCCAATAAAATCTTGAATAATCATATGTTTGTTGGTATATTGATGAATCTCAATACAATGCTAATCTATCCATATCATTCTTCTACTTCTATCTCATTCTTCTATCTTTACTAACATTTCTATCCAAGTATCAAATCTGTGTAATATACTTCAAAATATGCATGAGGCTATCCATAGATGATGAGTGTGTATACATCATAAAATTGTTTATATCAAACATCTGAGTTTCTTAGGGCTTATATCTCATCCACTTCTCAGTAGAACTACTCATATCATCATATCATGAGCTCGACCCAAAATTCAATTTTTTCACTCAATCTCTCAAGGGGGCAATAGATCAACATTCCTTCATCCACTGGGGCATAGTGGGGCATAAAAAAAGTAAGAAATTTTTAAATTTCAGTCTGAGCAGCATCATTCTTCAAAACAAAACAACAGGTACCTTGCTTCAAAGAAGTGAAAAATATAGACACCTAAAAATGTCCTAAGTATATCACACACATTGAATTCGCTTATTAACACCATTTATCTCATAATTCACTTATTTCATCTATTTAATTAAATAATGTTCAATTATTTAGTTAAATTCGCCCTTTTCTCCTTCAATGTGCACAATTAAATGATTTTCCTAAATTGTTTAATTAACTAATTATATCACCAATCCTCCAACTCACATAAAGAATATTCCCTTTTCAAATTCAAATTCTTCCCTCCACATGAATAATATCTCCAACATCTTTCCTAAAATTAAGGGATTTGTTAATCTCTCATCAATTATGGACCCTTGATTAAATCTTTGATCCATGCATTTATGAATTGTTGACCATTGATTTAATTCTTGATCCACACTCGCATCCTCAATTCAATCTCCTTCATTGTTTAACATTTAAAATCCTCACCATTGATCAATATACTAAAAATCTATAAATACATCACCTTTCAACATGAAAAGAATTCACAATCCTAATGTAAACTTACTCTACCAAATTTATCACTTCCCTTTGAGCTTTTGAGAGCATTTGTGAATCATCCACACCAACTATCTATGAGAAATCTAAAATAGATTGGATAACCCAAGAACTTTATAAGAGAAAATCAAAGATACATAAACTGGAAAAGCATAAAGAATGCACACCAGAAATCTAAGAGATTATGCAATGTCAATATGACAAAATTGCATTAAGAGCTTCCAAGTTGAAAAGATACAATGCAAATATGCATGAATGTGTGCAAGAGTATTGCAAGAATGGATGTATTGGATGCAAATACAAGCTAGGTAGTGAGTTTATATTGAACTTAGGAGAGGAGTGATGTAAGACAGGAGGCAAACAATAGGGTTCAAAAATTCACAACTTGGGTCTTGAATTGACTCACAAAAACCCCATAAGAGGAATAGGCCTTCAAGGCTTTCAACTTGAACTTTAGGTTTCAGACCTTTCCATGAACTTGTTAGGAATCTAACAAGATTAAGATCCACACACAAACTCAACTTGATTACTCAACCCAAAATTCAATTCTCAACCTTGATATTTCAACCAATAGAACTTTCAAAAAGTGGATTGTTCTTAACTGGCCCAAATAGGCTTCCAAAAAGCATTCAATTTGGCATACAACAAATAATAATTCCCTTGGAATCTCAACTTGGATCAAAGGCTTACAAAACTCATCAATAGAACACTCTTCAAATGGTTTTATGGTCTTACAAGAAGGAGGTTAACAACTTTGCAATATTTTGTTCTAAATAGGATTGTCCCCAAACTGTCAACAACGGGACAGTCAAAACAATTAACTCATTAACCTTTACTTTTTTCAAGCCTTATCAAGAAAGGAGTCAAAATATACCCAAGCACCTTTTTGAAACAATATCACTTGAATAGAACTCAAAACCATAGACAAAATTCACAAAACCTCACTGTATTCTACTTTAACAGTATTTTTCCACAATTTTTAGTGCTAGGCATCAAAGAATCGGCCACAAACCTAAAATCAAAAAGATCTCCATTGATTCCAATGATTTACCATCCAATAAATGACTGTACAAATCCGTACAGAAGCCTGAAACAGAGAATTTACATAGAAAATCAAGGTTTTTATGGCTCTTTCAGGACAAAGATTTTCAATTACATCTCTCCCCTCTTGCCTCAAAGTCTAAGAGGAATATTTAAGCCTTAACAACCATAACTAACCAAAACCAATTGACTCAAACCAACTTTTCAACTACTTGACTCTTAAACTTCATTTGTTGCATTTTTACAATTTTGTTATTTTGTTAATTTTTTGCAACTTTCACATTTTGACCCTAAATGACACAAAATGACTTCAATTACATGGATAATGGTATAATGGACCTTATTTAATGAAAATAGACCATATTCAAAGCAAAAATTACCCTAACACCTAGACTTTACCTATTGAACTCCTAAATTAAACTTCATATGCTTGGTGCTCCTGCACCATACTCCCTGCCAAAAGAAATTCAAGTCCCTTGAATACTTGGCTGCTTCATTCATTTGATTGAACCTTATTTTCTTATTTCTCTTCACTTTCTTTTGCACCTGGTAATCCCTTCCATTGTGTCAAGTATTGGAACATTGTTCCAATAGTGATCTTGAACTTGCTCACCACTTACCATTGCTTCCTCACAAACTATATTTTGATCTTCTTCTTGCCAAGAACTGATGGCGTATGTTCCTATGTACCTACAAACCAAAATTTACCTCTTTTCCATAGGACTTTCTTCTTCATCATTTTTGTTGCATGCTTGAACTCACTCACTACCCTTGACCAAACATCCTCTTTCTATCTTCTCATCAATTTTTAGATCTTATACTCTTGGAACCTCTATGCAATTAGTATTAAAAACCTCCATGATGGAAGAATATGACTACCTTTCAACCTCTTGTCCAATCAATGAACAAATTAAGCCTCCCACTATGACCTCTCTAGGCCATTCTTTCCTTTCCTCTTGCAACTCACTCTTACTTACCTCATACTTTTCTCTTATCAGGATCTCTATCTCATCTAATCCAAAAAACTTTGCACTATCAGGTTCACACATTTTTTGTCCCATCAATGGACAAAGCACACTCTCATCATGCTTTACTACCTTATCTTGCTCCTTCACAAGGAGTTCTTTGATCTCTTCTACCTCAGCCTTTTCCACCATCATCTCTTCTTCTTTCCTTTCTACCATTTCATCATCCTACAATACTGATGTCTTGTCATCTTCTAGCCTTGAAGTGGCTTCAACCTCTATCTCCCCTTCATGCTCTACTTGCATAAATTCTTTCTTACCACACATAATTACTCTTGTTGCTTTATCTTGTCCTTCTTCTTTTCCCATCCATGGTTCCAATGTAAATGAAGGCCCATCCTTCTTGATCTGATATGTATTCTAGCTTCCATCATATAGGGCATACCTATCATATAGCCATGGTATCCCTAATAAGAAATTACTTACATTCATAGGTACCACATCACACATAAGCCTATCTTTATAAACACCAATCTGAAATTCTACCCAAGCTTGTTCCTTAATCAAAATAATTTTTTGTCTATTCAACCAAGAAATACTATAAGGATTCTCATGAGGTATTCTCACCAAATTCAACTT
>VDFB02357893.1:0-14655 GCA_007258455.2 Sequoia sempervirens
GGAAACTAAAGCAAGGAACTAGACATTTCTAGGGCTCATTAATTACATTGAGGGGGAGACAAAGAATTAGGATCTAACTCCTAAGCATGCTGACTTAGATACTACAATTGCACAACTTGCCAAAGTCTCTATAGATGAGATAATTTTTGCATGTGATGTGGCTAGTGGGAGTGGAGTGGGAGTGGCGCTACAACTAATTGCGGTACAAATAAAATTGAACCAAATGTTGACTATGATAGTTTTGATGAAGCGCAATATGAAAATTATTAAATATTGATTGTAATTTTCATTGTGTATTGACCTTTGACAAATCACTGAATTATGAAATTATAAGTATTTTCATTTTTGCAAATTATGAGATATTTAAATATTTTGTTTATTGGCAATTATGAGTATCACTATTTTTATTTTTTATAATTTTAAATATTTTAATATATATTATTTTCTGTATATATTCGTACTTGTACCCATACCCAAGGAAAAAAAATTGTCATTACACCTTACCCAAACCCCATACCCATACCTGTCCCCGTATTAGGACCAACAACTTAGGTGGTCCACAATGATGTAAGAAACTATTGATTATTAATTTATTAATGTTTCTTTCTTGTAAATTATTTTCATTCTTTGTAATAGCATTCACTCTAATTTGGATGATAATACAATATGTCACTATGATACGCTAATACTGAGTCTCCTAACCTTGGAGAGATTTATGGGATAGTTGATAACATTCTTGGGAAAATGAAGTAACCCATTCAAAGTAGGGATACTACATTGAGATTTATTAGGAGCATATTAGGCCCATTGTGATGCCACGATGGAACACTATAAACACCCCACTTCATATGACAGCCTATGGTCTAAATCCCAAAAGATATGTCACTAGGGCTAGGAGAATTCCTCCATCTCATGATAAAGAGGTGAAAGAAGGGCTCATGAAGGCAATTCAAACTATATATAGATAATGAAGTTTCTGCTTTACTTCCCACACAATGGCTAGCATTTTTTAATCCATACAATCTAACATTCAACAAACTAGAGGCGAAGATGGATCACGCTACATTAGCTCAAACTAACCCTATCGAATGGCAAATGCAGTGTGAAAAGGATGCACCAATGTTGAGGATACTCACCACTCACCTTTCACAAGTTGTTAGTTCCTCTATGTTGGCATTACAATTCGCACCTCTAGAGTGCGTATTGGCAACGGACAGCTATGCACAGTATTAACTGCTCTTCAAATTAGGAGGGGAAGCTCTCTCTTTTGCTGTTATGTGTAAAAAGTAAAGTAATCCAAGTTCATATCTTTTTTACTCAGCTGGTAGAGGCACAAGGTTATAAAACCATTTGCATTGCAGCCGAGGTTTTTCTGGTTTCGCAGATCTCAACTACAACTAGGCTAAAACTTAATATCTATCCTATCTCCTCGAGAAAAACAGAGCAAGAGGAATTAGGAGCAATTGGGAATGATTGACGATAAACTATATCTCAGGATTTCCAAGGGGGCGAGGTGCTCTGTCCGAGGCGTAGGCTGAAATAAAAGTTATTGGAAACAACATCGAACAACAAGCTAGATCTCAAAATTCCCAAGGAAGCGAGGTGCTCTGTCCGAGGTGTAGAATGAAATGAAGATTACTAGAAACAACATATAACAATAATCCTAATCTCTAAATTCCCTCGGAGGCTCATTGCTCTTTTCGAGGTGTAGATTGAAAAAAAGATTATAAAAACAAGTGTTGATAAACTTTGAAACTTTGGATCAAAGGCTCATGGATCTTTTAATTTATTTCTTCAAACTCGATCAACAATTACAAAAGATTTGGGACAGCAAATGGTATAAAATCATACAAAATGCGATCAACCAAACAACTCTTAGACAAAGAGTTAACCAATATTGACTTGTGTTGGCGTAACAATTAGCACCTTTGGAGTGCAAGTTGGTACGGACAACTATGCACAGTGCATTATGACTGCTCTTCAAATTAGGAGGGGAAGCTCCCTCTTGTGCTGATATGCGTGAAAAATAAAGTATTCTAAATCCTATCTTTTTCGACTCAACTGGAAGAGGCACAAGGTTAAGGAAACCAAAAACGTTGCAGCTAAGGGTTTTCTCTGGTTTTTCAGATCTTAACTACAACTAAACTAAATGCTTTTAATCTATCCAATCTCCTCAAGAAAACATAGCATGAGGAAAAAGGAGTAGGAATGTTCTATACAATAAACTTTACAACAGGATTTCCAAGGAGGAGGGACCCCTATCCAAGGCATAGGCTGAAATGAAGTTTATTAGGCATGACATCAAACGATAAGCTCAATTACTAAATTTCCGAGGAGGAACCCCTATCCGAGGCATAGATTGAAAGAACAACTATTAATCACAACATAAGATAGCCAACTAGGACAACAAATTGCATTGGCGAGACATGCATACAAAAAACGATCAAACTAGCAACTATATTTAACTAAGATGAACAAATACCATAACAATAACATTCAGGCAAGGTGGTGCAACCATTTATTATCATGGTAAAAGCTCGTGAACAGATACAAAACAGCAATATTTCAGGCAAGGTGGCGCAGCATATATTACTATCACGTGCAAAAGTTCGTGACCAGATACAGAACAACAATATTTCAAGCAAGGTGGTGCAGCATATATTACTATCACATACAAAAGTTAATTACAAATGAGCAAAGAGCTCTTATTTATAGACATCAAAGGTGTAGGGAATCCTAAAATCACCTTGAGTCAACTACATTCTTGCAAGCATGCAAGATCTCATTGCTAAACCCTAAATAAATGAAACTATACAGTTAACTAGAAAACTACCATTAGTTAACCGAAACAAGACTAAACTAAATGGACATGTGCAACATGCACGTCCTTATTGAAATGAAAACTAAATGAAAACTCCAACTATACATTGATGATTCCAAGACAGACATAGCATGAAATGTGGAACAACGAGTTAACTCGGAAAGAAGCATCGAGTTAACCGTTGTGTTTGATGTCTATCCTGAAAAGGTGGGATGTCCTGATTTGGAGTTCACTGGCCGCGATCTCGAGCAAGTAACCCCTCCACGAGGTTGTTGAATTGTACCCCAAATTAAAAATTTTGCTACACTTAGGCATTTTGAAGAAATGAGTAAAAGTCTTGTCAAAATTGTCAAAAAAGGTCAAAATTGGGGTTTGCATGTCTTGCATGAGGCGCAAAAACTTGAAATTTTCAAAATCTGACTATCTGGGTCTGCTCAGAATGATCAAATCTACAAAACCTAGATCTCAATTTTTCGGCCCTAAATTTTAGGAAAATTGCTATTTTTAGAAACTTTCTAAAAATAAACACTTTTTTTGGGTTTTGTTGGGTTTCGTTTGAAACGGATGCTGGCAAAATTTTCTAAAAATAGAAAGTTTGGTTGTTAGGGTTCAAAATGATTTTGATTGGTCGAAAATACTTCCTCATCAGGCTGGTGCAATCAGAATCACAAAAGAATCAGTTTTGCCCTAGTGGGTCTACCCTGTTCTTTTTAGAAAACATTTCGGGAGCTCCAAGGCCATTAATGGAGTTCAGTCAGCTGTCATGTGTCAGATTCAAACATTCAAGCACTTAAGAGAAGATGAGAAACGATGGATGTGGACGTAGAACGAAGAATGGAAGAGGGAGGCTGTGAAAGTTGAAAAATGCCAAAATTTTGACCAAGTCTGGAAGCTTCAGGCGCCCCAGCTCAGTTTAAGCACCCAAACACTCATGCCGGATAGTTAACACCGACATCTTATGGCTCTCTTCTTTGGGTGCCCCTGGGCTACCAGGGGGCATAGTTTCATTTGTAGACTGTCATTTTTTATGACTGGTAACCTTCAGCATCTTCTGCTTCTGCCTTCGTTTGTCGTTGTTTGACAAATCTATTGGATTTGCTTGATGATTCACCGGAAAGCTAGCAAAATTCTGAAGAAGGCGACTAGTTTTGCAAGTGTTAATCATTGCATTTGGCCTCTCAAATTTAAGGGCGCCCTGGCCAGCAAGGGTGCAATTGGCTCTAGACTTGATCATTTTCTGATGATTTTCACCTCTTCGCGCTTTGCAATCATCGTGTTGCTTGACTAAGTTGACTGCGTTGAAGCATTACTGTTGCTGACGGAAGCATGTTCACTGTTGTGATTGCATTCACCATTTTACATGCACGGACACTGCAAAGTTGTCTTGGGCGTTGACTGCAAAGGCATCTCCCTTGTAGCAAGGCGTATTGTTTCCAGACTTAGAATATTTTTTACATTTTTCACCTTTCGAAAATCCCCTCCGTCGCGAAGCATCTTTTTGAGCATCTTTCGCCATAGAATCTTCTGTGATGCATTTGAGGCTTAGATTTCAATGCCTAGTATTTGGCCATATGCCATTGTTGACCTCAAAGGTCCTAACTTTTCTCTTGAAAAAGTGAAGTAGACCCACCAGAGCAAAGCTGACTTTTTCTTGATTCTAACTTGACCAGTGTGATTGTGAAGTGAAATAAGCCAATCAAAATTATTTTCAATCATTTATGGAAAGATCCTATTTTTAGGGTTTTTTCTAAAAACAAGGGCCTGAAACCCTAATTTTCAAAATTTGCCAATATCCTCTAGACAATAAACCCACAAAAAGCCCATACTTCGTTTGACCTAAAACTGATTTTTGACGATAATTTTACAAGATTTAGATCATTTTAATCAAAATGCCTTATTGGAGCAAAAATTTAATTTTGGTTACAACACTTTACTAGAGAGAAGAATCGGTCCACATGAAGGTTCATCATGTTAATCAACAGGAATAGGCTTGCCTCTAGATGAGTGGAGAAATTGTGGTTGTGCATGGCTATGTGCAGTTTTAAGAGAGTTTGTGCAATTGCACGTTGGGATGTTGATCTTGAAGATGTTACACAGGTTGATGAGGCGGCATAGGAGGAAGTGGTTGGGTTTCAATAACAAGAATTCCCTCTATTGCCAATATGACCATTGCACTCACATTTGTCACAATTTCCATCTCCAAGTTGCTAGCCATAGGAAGAACAAGAGGGTTAACCTAATGATTAGTTAAATAACACGTTAAACTATATGCCTCACTGTGATTAAGACAAGTCCACTAAGAGAAAAGAAGAATTATCGTGACATGAGTAAGAAGGTCAAGAAACAAAAAGATTCAAGAATCTCTTATGATGAAGAAACTCCTCACTCACTTGTTCCCCAGCCACAAACTGACTCTTCTTATGCTCTTATGATAGCCTTCAGAAAGGAATCATAGTAAGTGTTAAATGTACAAGAGATCCATTAATGGAATAATAAAATTGTTTGTATGTGCATACACAAATAAGCACCTGCTACAAATCAAAAGTGGAATCAACAACACTTGTATGGTGACAGCTATTGTCCAAAAGTCGAACGAGCTGATAGTGATGCTATCATACTTATTAGAATGTGAAGAGAAGTATACACTAGGTAAAATGACACTCCTAGATGCATGCTAAAAAACCGCTATGAGAAAATTAGGCGCCCAGAGTTTTTAGCTTTGATACCAAAATGATCTTCACAGAGGTGGCATATGGGCAAAGGCTAAACAGAATTCTACAGAGCAACAAAACATTTAATGTGCTACGGAAAACAGAAGGATTATATTTACTAAAACTTTGAAGGAATGTGTACAAAAAGAATGAAGAATGGGACTCTTTTAATGATTTCCATCCTCTATATAACAAAATGGAATCTCCTGCAGAGTTACGATTCTAAAGTAACAAAAGGAATATGGAAATTACTAACTGTAAATCTTACAAAAAGCTATTAATACTAAATATAACACAGCATTTGAAACAGATAAACTACCTATATTGAATTGTTGACAACAAACACATACAGAATATATCTCATGCAAATTTCTGTCATAATCTAATCATAATAAGATTCAAATTATGTGACTGATCTACATATTGTATTTGCCCATTAAATAGCTTTTTTAACAACCAAAGTTATGACATTAGAGCTTCAACATTGTTTCTATCCACTCTGATTTTATAACAATGTACCTTAGCTTGGCGTAGTTCATAAACTTCTAAAAATAATTGTTTTGAAAGTTCCTCTAATGCTTCTACTTCTGCTTCCATGTCTTTTATATCTGCAACCAATGCAATTTTCCATTGGTATTAATTAATAATAAATCCACTTAAATTAGAACAAACAATCATTCTAATAACTAAAAACAAATTTGACATAATAAGTAATCAATCCTTTCAGAAAACGTCCAGAGAAACACAGCTTCTAGATTCAATCAAAATCTCAAACACACATATATACATAGCTAGTAATGAGAATGCCTACAATTTCAAGCCAAGTAATATGATCTTTAAAAATTGAACTTACAAATGATGCAAATAAGTTTCAGAGATCTTATGCTAGAGTGAACAATGTCAGAAAATGAGGGCTCCTGAAAGGTACTAAGAAGAGATCTGTTGCAGAGGATTCCCTCTTGTTGTACCCAATCTGAAACTCAATGATTGTGTTACATGATACCTTGTCACATCCCAAATTATGACGTTCCTATTTACCATTACTAGATAGGGTAAATGTGAATGAAATGTGAATTCTAGAGGTGAATTAATGATGCTTGTACCTTGTTTTCAATATGAATGTTGTTTCATTTGATGTTATTCTTGGTGAAATACTGCATAAAGGAGAATAGAAGGTTATTGATTTGTGAATAATCTAACTTTTGAGATGTTTCATGTATACTGCTTTGTTGTGAACATATGACTCCCGTTGTCGTGTCATTGTATACAGGTATGAGGACCATTCCTCCAGGCGGAGGAGAGATATCATTCGGGGAGGAGCTTAGTCAGGTAAGCAATATGTGAACCATCTGAGCATACACACACGTCCCTTAGACTAAGTAAACTAAGTCAGTTTGTTGAGTTGGGTAAGTCATCCGTAGGCTTGTATGTGACATTAGGAGTCTTGTCTACTTTTGAATGCATGTATAAGTGATGCTTATCTATGTATCTATTTATGATATTACATTACTGGTTGGAAGGTGGGCATGTATACATGTATATAGTATATACATGTATCCATAGGTATATTCATGTCGATATAAACGTATGTGGGCAAATGGATATGCTCATACGAGTACATCGATATAATATACATACATATACGTGTACATAGAGGAAAATATACAAACGTATATACATGTATATATACCCACAACCAATGATATATGTGGATATTAATAATATTATTTTAATATTGCCTTGGAATTTACATATACACATATACATAGATATGTATATTGAAAGTATGCTGACTGGCTCGCAATATATGTATTTATCAAATAAATATGTAAATGCGTATATATTTATATATGTAAATGTATATATATATTTAATATTATATAAATATATATATATATATATAAGCATATTTAAATTGTAATATTTAAATATATATACATATATATATATTAAAGTAAAATAAAACTATAATATAAATATATAAGTATATAATTCAATATATATATATATATATATTTTATTTTTATTTGAAATAAATAAAGAATCGATATATCTCATAGTTAAAGGAAGACTTTATTTTCTACTATGAATAAATCAATGCATGAGATATCGAATAGTGAACTATGGAAACCGATTTATATCAAATTAAGTTATATCAAATCATTTTGAATCGAGCTTTTGAGACAAATGGCGCCAAACTTTGAAAGAGGGAAATATTTTGTGGAAAACTATATTGAAACATTAGAAGGAAATAAAATGAAAAGAAGCTGCCATGAGGAGAGATACGCTCGCCTGGAGAATTCATGCCATGACCAAGTCGCTGAAACTCCAACGCAGCTGAGTGTTTGGCATTCAAACCCAGTAAAATGGCAATGTGGATTACATTCAACCTTGACTAATTCTTAAATGATGAATCATCAAACCGATTTTCTGAATAATTGCGCCAAAAATGAGGGACGCTTGTAGGTGTCAAATCACAAGTTTTACCATGTGCAAAATTGAACCATTCTTTGGTTGTTGTCAAAGAAAGAGGTCGACTCTCCTTTGAAATTTGCCACATTTTACATTTGAAACATTCAAAACTGTGTTTGACAGTTTACATGCCATTAAAGGTGGAAAATGGTTGAGCAGGGGGCTCTATATATAGCCGCCCTGTTCATTCTTCTTCATCACTTCTAAAAATCCGAGTTCTTACTTTTGCTGAGAGATTTTATCCTTCATATTTTCTAAGAGCATTGCTATCACTAAGAGCAATTACATTTCTGAGTTCATTCATATTACTGAGAACAATCTTTAGTTCTAAAAGTTGAGAGTGTCAATTTCTAAGTGTTTCTATCCTGAGAGAAGAGTGGCATTGGAGAGTAAATCTGAAAAGAAAAGTCAGCAACTTGAGAGGGATTTGCCAGATATCTAGAAATGTTGGGAGTGCTAGACGTCACCTTTGAAAGGATGCTAAATCAGGCATGAGGCATTCTTTTGTTATTCATTCTATTCTTGAATACTTGAATGTTCTATAATTTGTGAATACTGTTTGTGCATTGACAAGTAGTTATTTGTTTAACTGCATTCCCATGAAAAGGAGAAAATGAGCTTCTATGGAATTACCTATTAGTTGTAAATAGGCAGTAAACTGTTAAAAGATAAGATTGCATATTGTGTGAATTGCATTACTTGTATGATCTCCATATAAGGAGAATATGCTTTAAGTAGTTACTAAATACTAGGACGGAAATGAAGGCATTGAGTTAAGTAATGATCACAACTTAAGTTATTAGATTAACTTAGTTAAGCTTATGAAACTCCTAGGATGAAGATGTCTAGTATAGGAGGGGAAATTGTGATTACTTGTTATGCTGTTTTCATTTCTAGTAGTTTAGTCTGATGTAGGATGTTTGGGGTATGTAATATCCACTAAAGGACAAACCTATGCGTAGTGTAAGAAAGCCTTAAAGCAAATCAGCCCTGAGTAGTGTTTATGATAGATGACCTTCATTCGAAGTACTGAATGATAATACTTTGGCCAAAGTAGTGATAGGTACAACTTCCACTTAGATGTGAGTTAGTTGGAAACTACACTGTCAGTTCACTGTGATTCCATATTACATACTAGTTCAAGAGTTGCCGTATGCACAAGACCTAGTTATGTAGGAACACAGCACTATGCTCAGTTGGTAATCATTAAAGGAAACCCTACCAATCTCTTCTTCGAAGGGAGGGCCATCTATTGCATGATAGGTGTGCGGGGGACCGCATTATAAGTCCGCGGTTGGCGGAAAAGCGCCCGAGTGATGTTTCTCCTCCACAGCAAGCGGCCGATTTACCAAGATTTGAAAGAACGATCTCCTAGACCTTCTTACTACTATTTGTTCTAAAGCTCATTGGAGCTATGTTAGTTAAGGTATGTATTCTTGTTTCATGTACTTGTGAAGTTATTATATTGAAATGGAATCTTTATTGTAAATTGATATGGCAACTTGTTCATGTTTTATCAATAAAGAAAAGGAAAAAAAATTATTGCAATGTCATGTTAACACATTTACATACTTGTAGGATGTAAATTATGTAATTTTTATTTAACGTACGAGTTAGGTCGTTACATACCTGCTTTCCGCAGTAAATTATCCAATCAATTTTATGTCAAATTGTAAGAACCCTTGTTCTCCCAAATATGAAATTTCTTGCAACTGCCAATCTGATGATTTTGAGTTTTGAAGTTTTCTTTTTTTTTGTATTTTTTTTGTTTAAGGATGCCAAAATGGAGAAATATACAAATGTATGCAAAGTACCTATTATTGGTTGGAAAGTAACTACAGTAAATGCAGCTAACTCATCATATATATATTGCATTAATTTATCATTGAACATTATATACAAATCTCATACCCGGAATACAAATGCAATGAATGCTGCTCTGAAACTCTCACAGAAAATCTGGAAATTATAATCTGCAACAGCATCCTCAAGTAATGGACGCCTGGCAGCAACTACAGGTTTCTCCACCAATTTTAAGCTTAATACATGAACCTTAGACCTGGCCGCCCCTATTGCAAGTGTTTCCAGCTCCAAAGACTAGGTGCTTTGCCCTAGGAAGATCATGCCATGGGAACAAGGCTGTACGGCCTCTAGCACTGCTGTGTATGGCCCAGCACTAGAAATATTTCTGATAAACGTTGGCAGCAATGGTGAACTCCAGTTTACAATGGTATACCTTCAAATTCTTCACAAAAAACTCCACAAATAAGCACAATTATGACTGCTGGTTACAGCCACCTCAAAGAGCAACCTTCAGAAGATATTACACAACCTCAGGATGCTAGAGCAAAGAAGATACTCCGTTCTACAATGCCAAGAGATTGCAGAAACCCTGGTCTCTTCCTCTCACAAGCAAATGCTCATAAAATGTCAAGTGTCGAATAGAATGAATGAATACCAATCTGCTTTTGTTGAGCTTTTATAATGTCCTTGAAAAAGCGCAATTTCCTATGTGCTTTAAAAATCATCTATGTTCCACGGAGTTTCGGGGACAGGGATGGGGGGACGCGTTTCGGGGCCGCAAGGGCGCGGGTCTAAGTTTGGGGTCGGGGGAGCGGTGCGCTGAAATACATATAGTACTCGAAAAATTAGTTATAAAAAAGATGTATAACTATAAAACATCTTTTACAATTGGTTATAAAGCGGGGGGCCCTTGATGCATTCAGTCAAACAGTTCACATGCCTTCCCTGTGCTTCCACACTTTGCAAACCAGAGCATTCTCAAAATCTCAGATCAAAAACTTTGGATTCAAATAATTTTTATTTTTAAATAAATAATAATAAATAAATTTTAATGAAAGAAATTATTAAATTAATAAATTTAGCCCAGCATGGGGCACGGGCAAGTGGCAATGGCAAGGCAGTGAGCTGAATTGTGTTGAACGAATGCCTCAAAGGGATGTCAGCTCATGGAATGCGATGATGAGCAGCAGCGGCTCATCATCGCATTCCACGAGCTGACATCCCTTTGAGGCATTCGTTCAAACAATTCACTGCCTTGCTCTCGCCTCTGGTTCTCACGGCAATGTCTCAAGTCAATCCAATCACAGACTCTCATGTAGACTTTGACTTAAGTCTTAGGTAATAATATTATAATAACAAATAATATTAAAATTTTAAACATTAAATTTAACTTAAATGATAAATCTTTGTTTTTTAAATTTAAAAAAAAAACCATTATTGTAATACTTTTTTTGTGGGGGACATTGGAGACTCGAAGACGCCCAGAAGACTCTGAGATGCGTAGAAGTCTCCCTCTAAAGGAACCATTCAGGGGACAGCGGGGGGGCAGGGAGACGAAGGGGGGGACAACGGGGGACGTTTCCCTGACGTCTCCGCGTCTCAGAAACGTCCCTGTCTCCAGGACGGCTCATTTTTCGGGGTGGACGCGTCCCTGTGGAACAAGGAAAATCATTTGATAGATCATTAAAATATATTTTATTTTTGCACTTTATAAATGTCATAAAGTGGGCGCCTCATTTAATGCATCAATAATTGACCTTTTAAGTCATAATGGCCCCATTGACATAAAGTTAAAATATAACTTTATAATACAACTTAAAATAATTAATTATTATTAAAGCTAACTTTAATAATAATTAAAAATGATATATCTTCCTCAATAAACATTCTTTCGCCATCCCATCTAAATTCGAAGGTCAAACACTACATCCACACACGTTCAGGTGCCTTACTATAAATAGTAAGTATGCCTAAGTAAGTCCCAAAACACCGTCAAAGGCCAATCCTAAACAACACCATGCTCTAGAGAAGAAGAACCCAATAACTGCCAAACAGGACCCTCTAATCATGAGTATTAGCCTACGAGGGTCAAGGGATAGGCTAATCCATCAAGAAATTAAGACGAGCTAAAAAGGGGACATTACACAAATCTAAATCTGTAGTCATTTTCAGTCGAGTGGTAAAGGTGTTGTGTCTTGGTATGCCAATTGATTGCAGTTGCATATGTTTTGAGATCAAGATGAACTAATTCTGGATGATGATGGCTACAACCTAAGAGCTTCAAGAGAACATAGTGGCAAATAAAAGAAAAGAATATAAGTCCGAGAGTATTCTTTTGGAATGCTAGCATCATCAAATAGAAAGCAGATTTGAGGAAGGCACATTTATATTCAGAAAAGAGTAGCAACCAGCCAAAGATAATTGTTGCATGTATAATTGGTAGTTTAGTTAATAAAAAGACAATCATATCATCCAATCAGCATCCACCTCAAAGCAAAAAGACAAAAGAAAGAAGTTGACACACTAGGGTGAGTCATTAGGTACGGTGAAGAAATAAAGTTGTGCCTTAGGAAATAATGTACACTATTCAATATTTTTTAATCTTTTGAAAAATGTCCATTCATGCAAGGGGTTCAACATCTCTTTTTGTGTTGGGAAATACAAAATAGAGTAAAATCTGCTATTTCAGACTTGATTGAACAGTTCTAGAAGAGAAGTTGAAATTATAATCTTCTAGAGATGAAGATAACTTTCATAATTCACACAGCAAATTCATTATCATTCATGAACAGAAAATAGGCTTTATCTTCGTATTTTTGTAGGATTAAAAGGCTGATTTGAGGTGCTAAAGTGAAATACTTTCAGAGCTGCAGCAGTTATAGAGAGACTATCAATATCATCTTATTTTCAATTTCTTTAAGATTTTATTAGTTACCTGGAAAATCAAAGAGAGATCAATTGTAGAAAACGTTTTCAGATTCAAGGTTTCAAAAGAGATTGTCAAAGTTTCAAAGTATATCAAAAAGTTGGCCAGACTTCCTCAGAACAAAGGATCCACCATGTAAACTTCATCAAAATCATTAAAAGCCAACTATCCAGATTGATATTTTTTGCCCAGGCAACAAACTAAAAATAGCAAATCACCATTTTCAAAGAGGAGTATATTTTGAGTTTGCTATTTAGCCAAAGCCTGTACTATTTTTTGTGTCTCGCTATTTTTTAGCATCTTCTATTTATAGCCTAGAGTCAGCTATTCTCAGATCATTTGTATCATTATGTGGCAGACATGAGCTTTTAAGGGATAAATTTTAATAAATTTAATTGTTAGTTTAATTGATAGTTGTATGTTGGATAGGATTATGTTATAATGAAGTTTGTGAGTCATGCAAGCAATCATAGCTAAAAAATAGAAGTGTAGTTAATTTATTTCATTTATTTTCATGCAATTGCATCACAAACAGTATAAATAAGTGCTACTTTGCAATTAATTGAGAATGGTAATTGTCAAGACTGCTTGTTGCTGAAATTACTACTCACCAAGTGTTACTATTAAATTTATGATAAGTTATCTATTATTGAATAGAATTTATTGTGCTTGTCTTTCCTTTGAATATCTATTGAGATTAAACTACTTTGATGAGTTTGCAAGCTTTGTATTGCAGGTTTGCTTAAAGTGGAAGAACGTGGCTTTGTATTGATCCCTAATTTAATTTATCAAAACATTTGTGTCTTTGTATCTTACACCTATTCAATGTAGTTATAGCAGTTTCTTTAAGTCAATAAGCCAAAAGTTTCTTCTCTAGTGTTTATGTGTTGAATCACATTATGCTCTAGATTAAGAAAACAAAAAGATAGGTTTTTATTTAGTTTGTTTGTATTGCATACTCAAAATCACCCCAGCATACATTGTAAAGATTGTCAATAGGAAGTACATATTGTGCATGGTAGGTTAGTTTTTATTTTAAAAGGAGCTTCCCCTTCTATTTTGAAGACCAGTTCTACTACACATCTACTCCATTTTGTGTTGCACTAAAAGGTGAGAATTAAATGCAAACACCTCTATGGAGACCATATAAACTATAAACCGTGCATAAAGCAAATAAAAAGTATTTTGGAAACTATCATATTACTTCTATAGGAAAAAAATTTAAGAGTGACCTAGTACAAGCTCTTCAATAATGTCACTTTCCATATTTTGGAAAAATTAAAACAACTTCATACCATGTTAGCATTTTAATTTGCACCTTTTAGTGCAACCCAGAAAAAACAGCATTAAGGAAAACACCTTTCTTTGAATTGAAGAAGGAAGTTTCCTATAACAAAAATAAAACAAAAGCCTAGAACCTAGGACACGACCTCTAGATTTTTACGATATATACAATTCAAATCTATGGTTTTGAATATGCATTGCAAATAAATTAAAAAAATTGCCTATCTTTTGTTCTTGGGTAAAGGCACAAGGTGACCCAAAACTTTGATCAAGAAGAAATTTCTCTTTTTTCTTTAAGAAATAAACCTATAGCAGCTAAAAAATGTTTTCTCTTTTTGGTTAAAAGCAAAGACAAAATGTTTTCTCTTTTGGTTAAAAGCAAAGACCAAAGAAGTGAGTGCAACACAAAAATTGAGTTGATTTAAACAAAGGATACACATAAAATTAAGTAAATCATATAAAGGAAACTACAACAACCACACTTCACTAAACTTAGCAACACAAAGCCTCCAATTGGCAATTTGATTTACTTAAACAACACATACACGATCATAAAAAGCTTGAATAATACTTTTAGCAGAAAAACAGGTGTACAAAATTGAATTCTTCTTCTCTTTGTAACAATTTTGAACAACAAT
>VDFB02357894.1:0-37641 GCA_007258455.2 Sequoia sempervirens
GGTGACCTAGACAACCCATTGGATAGTTTTTAATTCATTGATAACCTAAATAATGAAGTGGGGGGATGGGAAATTTTCACATAAACAAGATAGTGGATTCCTCGCCCATACCTATAGTGCTCGTTTAGGCTAAAGATGGGGTGAGAATTCCTGGTTGGAAAGATCAACTTCCTTGTCCTTACGAAAGGATTGTTGGTCCCGCATGTGTCACCCTATGGGGCTAGGACCTAGTGAGAGGTATGTCGGACAACCCATGCTAGTACCATGTGATGACACTCTTACCTATTGCATTCTAGCATTCCCTACTTATGTTTTCTCCTTCTATTGTGTGGTTTCCTCTGTGAGCATTGTATGTGTTTTGTGATGTTCATGTTGTTCCAATGTTATGTTGGAGTCTTGTTTAGTCCTTTTGTGTTAGCCTTTTGTCTTCTTGGTTTATTTTGTTGTGGGACCTTATTGTTATCTCCTAGCACAAGGGGGTGGACCTTAGGGTTCCACATGGTCAGGTGGATTGTGCCTTTTCCTCCATTGGGTTCCCTTGAAGTTTTTCGTGTGCATGGAGGATGTACCTTGTGTAGTAGTTTTCAGTTCTTGATCCAATTCATGGAGACAGTCTACATGTGATGGAATTGAATAACAATTGTACCATGTATTGTAATCTTGATGTATTCTTTCTATTGTATTCAGGGAAGCATTGTTGTAAGATGTAACAATTATGTTGTACCCTCATGTAAGGGAATTGGTATATGTACTTATTGCTTCTTTATATATGATCCTTGATGATTATTTATCTGATGTTATCTATAGAATGTATGTTACTTATTCATTTAATGCAATGGATTTAAAATGAACTCTTTTAGTTAGCTAATCCATGATGAATGGTTAGATCTTGTTAAGTAGGTTTGTTCATAATGCAGTCATTGAACCTTAGAGGACATAGTTTAGCTTATGTGTTATGTTTAGATATTATTTACATTTCTTGTTATTTCTTAAAAAAAAAATCCATTATTGTGCTATTTTTGTGTCGTCCTCTGGGGTTCTTTGGCGGGGCGTTATAGTTTTTACCTAGTATATGTGAGGATAATATACTAGTAGTTGATGATATGGCTTTCTCATCCTCTCCCACTACTATAAGTGCAATTCTTACACATGTGGATCTTGGACATGTTGAGAATGATATTTCATCTTATTTGAACTCCCTAATTGGTAGGATTGACTATCTAAAAAGTGCATTGATGATTATTCTAAAGAATATATTTAAATAAAAAGATCCTATAAATCATATATTGTATAATCATCTAGAATATGATATTATAACTTATTCTACATCAAGTTGAATTTTGTATCTTCCATTTCAAATTCTGATGATAGAGATGATTTGTTACTATATTTACAATATACTTCCAAATAATATATTTCCCTTATTTTCATTAGGATCAATTTCTTGCTAGATTCATTCTGGAATAATTTATAGTGATCATGAATTCACATGATTTTATTCATTACCACATTCTTATATTGCTTCATTTCTATATTTTCCTAGTTCTTTCATGAAACATTTTTATTATAATATTGTGCTAATCTAATGAAATGTAAGAAAGAAGAACAGGATCCAATTAAATTTTTCATATTCTAATTTCAAGTGCTTGTTACTCACATGAATTCTACCTTAGATTATGTTGAACTTCAAAGAATATTTATTAACATTCTACTTTCACTCTTTAAAATCTAAGTGTATTATAATACTCATCATTCATGTACTATTTATGTGCTAGTGTATATATAGATGTAAGTGTGTTTTATTTTAAGGACTTATTTTATATCATGTCATACTTTTAGCAACTCTCCTTATGATTATAAGTTAACATCATTTTCATATTTAGATATTGGGGGAAATGAGGATGAACCTAATGATGATCATTGTGCATGTATCAAACCAAAAAGGATTAGAGAGTCCACTACATTAAAGGAGACTCCACATGTTGTAAATTAGAAAAAAATGGAATATGTTCTAATTAGTTTTATTCAAGAAGGGAAAGTTTCTAGATTTAATTGAGTATTTCATCGATGTTTTAGATCAAACTCATTAATCCATCATCAGGAAATAGAAGGAAAGAGAAGAGAAACTAGTAGAGGGTCCTCTAGTTAAACCAATAGAGGATCGTCCTTACTAAGTCTACCATTTACCTTGTGTGCCCTTACATAATGGAATTTTATTTACATGAATGTCTATTGTGCATATCCTATTCTAATTTCACCTTCCATATTATGTTTCATTCCTTTTTTTTTCCTGCTTGGAGGTGCCTTCTCTTTTTCTATTTTTAACTGCTATTCTAAGTCCCTCCTATGTTTACCTATATTTCCTTTTTGGTTTATGTTCTTCCTAGGTTCCTTTTTGAATCATATGTCCTCTTATGTTCAATATTTTCTATTTATAGTTCCACATATTTCCTTATTGCATTGTGTGTACCTATATCACACAACTATGACTCATACTATTTTCTATATTCTATGCTTTCAAATTGTGTTATCATGTGTTCTTTGTTATGTTCTTATGTTCCACGTTTCTAATGTCTAGCTCTTACATACCATGTGTATTATACTTATATTTATTATGCTCCTACTTACTCTCATGTTTACATCTTATGCTATATGTTTATGACATTGAAATGTTTTCATTTGGTTGTTGATACAAAGGAAGGACTCACTCAACAAACTTGACACATCCTAAAACAACGTTTCAATACAAATGATGCAAATATGTATTATCGTTCATTCTTGGTAACTTGCTCTTAAAGCCTAATGGAACACAACAAGAGGAAAAAAACATGAAACATGGGAAACTTGGCTTGTTTAGTCTTGTTTCAACACCTTTTATGGGTTTCCAAATATTCATAGCCCAAACAAATGATTAACACAATGATTCATGGAAATACGAACTTGCTTCCACTAGATGTAGCTAGACAATAACACCAAACAAGAAGGGAACTTCTTGTCTCATGAATTCTTGGCTTGTGCAGACCTCTTACAACATACTATAGTGATTTACCATCCATCCAAGAATACACAATACATAGATTTTTTTAACCATTAATCAAACAAGGGTTTTATGACAGTTTGCAAGCTAATTTGAAGACACTGTCATTAATAACTTCATCAAAACTGAGAACCATGAATCCTCCTTTTTCCAAAATGTGGGAAGCAATAGGACAAAGTTTTCCACCAATTTTCATAGGTTTCCAATGGTAGAAACTTTTTCCATTAAATTTATTTGCTTCCTAGAAACCCTGGGTAGGGTTTTAACATATCAAGACTAAAAATGCAATAACTATCTCAAAACACAATGAAAATTCTCAAAACAAAGGAATTCAAAAGGTTAAAACCTTATTCAACTTTTGTAATCATATTCAGGGTTGTACTAGATCGTACCAGATTGTACGTGTTTCACAAGTTGTTTTACATAGAAAAATGCAAGTAAAACATGGAAAAATGAAGTTCTTTGCATTAAATTTCTCCAACCTTGGTGCTCGACTTTTAAATCTCTATTTCATCAAATTATAACCTCCCACAACCATCCAAACTGAAACCTAACTCCCATTAACCAACTTCGCAAAATTGCATTGACAGCATTGACAACTTTTTTGAACTTTTGACAACTTTTGATCTTATATTGTCTTAGCATGTTTATCTTATACTTACATTCCTACATGTTTATGATCCTTATTTTTCTTTTTATATTTCATTTTTTCTTACAATATTTGTATCTAACATTTATGGTTATTGTTATCTTGTCACTTGCCTTTATTACGGAAACATTGGGTGCACCTTGTCTTTCCCATGTATATGTAATTTCATGAATACATCTTCTATATGTTATTAAATACTTACCACATGATGATATCATTTTCTATGTTTAAATGTCTTATCATGATTATATATTTTCTCCTTTCCTCCAAATATTTACATCCTGTATATGAAATTAATTAAAAGGGAGCATAAATTATCACTAGCATTCCTTTTTGTGAATTATGTTTTGCAATGACAAGATCATAGCCATTCCCATGTCTAGCGGAGCTCTATCAATATTGTTTGATTGATCAAAGTCCTTTTACATTTCTACTTAGTCAAATCTTTACCATTTTCTATATCAAATGAAATCTTACATTTATCCTTTTATTTTAAATATTTTCAATGATAGTTATCTTAAAAGAAAATTATAATTAGCGATAATTTTAAATCTATAATAGATGCTACTACTTGCATTATTTTAATTTTTTTATGTTCCTAATGAAACATTAATTACAACAATAATTCAAGAATGGTATGTATACTTTACATAGGTTTGTATCCTTCTGAACATTTAAAAATATTTAATTTCTATGTTGACTTCTTGTTCCAATTTGACATGCATCTATCAATTAGTTCTCTCACACATCAAAATGTCTACAAAATGTAATGGTGAAAATTATATACCTATACCCTTTTCCCTTTTGTTTTGAGACCACTTTGATTAGATTTTTCTTTATTCTATAACTATTCTACAAGTGGTATACTCTTGCATGAATTTGTCTCATGAAATCACCATATCTAAATCCGATCATCACTCATCCGCAAATATTGGTATTGATTCTTAGATCCCCATTTGTCACCAATATTATATCCATAGGTGTAGACTTAACCCAAATCATTTTCATAATTCTAAATTTGAACCTTGAAATTTTAATATTTAAATTCAAATTACATCCCACCAACTTCCCTCCCATTTAGTCATTGTGAGTTGACCCAATGCATATTTGTGTTGATTTGTGTGTTATGTTGTTCTATTCAAAGACATGCATTCAATCAATTTGAAACTAGTTAGAAGTAATCAAGGATAACCTAAAATTCATTTAAAAGCTAGAGGGTTATCAAAGTATTAAATCAGCATACATCATCCTAGGTCCATTGCGTGCATGGTTGTTTGTTGTACTCAATGCTTGTTCGAAACCCATTAAATCAATTTAGGACTAGTAGTCTAACTAAGGAGAATATAGCCTTCATAAATTAGCAAGTTCTCAATAGGCATTCCTAAAAACCACTAGTCCTTATTCAAATTCAAACATCAAAACATCAAGATGAGTGAATCCCAACGGTCCATTTTCAGCCAATTCAATTTCAAAACGTATAATTCAGATCTATGCATCAGGTCCAAATCTACTCTCGTGGAGATCGAGTCTACGCCCACAAAAAGTGAACTAAGACAGTGAACCAAGAATTTTCCAAACTAGCAACAGTCCTCTAACAAGACTTCAATTTTTCACACCATGAAAAGAGGATTCTTATTAAAAACGAGAGCTAAATACCTTTACATCTATTTTATTTTATTTCCGCAATTAATTTACCATCTGATTCAGTTATCTGGCAATTAATTAGCCTTAATATAAATCTTGTTCATTTTTCATTACACTTATTAAAATAAATAGAAAGCATCCAGCTAATTTTAATTCTCATGTGGGGTTGACGGAGTTCGATGGAGGACTATTCGGTATAGATAGAAAGCATATGTATATCGTTCTGAATATCTCTATCCTATTTCGTCTTTCCTAAGAAAGGTTTACTGTCAAAAAACAATTCATAACGCACATCTTCAACGGTGTATTAGTCTATTTCTCTTTGGCAGCAATATTTGTATATCTATCTATAACCGGGTGTGCTTGTATGTTTTGACTGGTAGTTTGTTTTCTGCTGGTCTTTAACTGTTACTTGTATTATGTATTCCTTATTATGCTTCATACAATTTAAAAACAGTGTATCCACTACAGTGCCTCCATACGTCTGAATGATAAAATTGTAGATAAAAGATTGATCTTCCAAAATAATTTTGGGGCAATAAGCCTAATTACAGACACAAACAACAGCTCGGCTTCGAATATTTCAGCCTTATTTATTATTTACAAGAAGACAGAAAAAGTTTACATGTAAACCAAAATATCAGGGCTTCAGGTGAATTCACCGTCAACAAATTTACCTTCAACAATTTATCATCATGATAAATTCATCTCGTGGAAAATTTACCGCTATAAATTGCTGGTGAATTGTTGGTAGTGAATTTCCACAAGATGAACTTGTCATGACCATGAATTGTTGGAAATGAATTTATTGACAGTGAATTGTTGACAGTGAATTTTCCTAGAACCAAATATCTGTTGGAGAAGAGAGATTCAGAGAGATTTGCGGGATTTGTAACTATCTATAACTTGAGCTATTTATGGAGATTGCATGAATTATGGGATTTATCCTAATCTATGCCTGCCTAATTAAGGCTATTGTAAACCTTTATATGTAGATTTGTTGTAAATCTCTACACACAACAATGCATAATAATCCCTCTCTCTCTCTTCTCCTGTGGATGTAGGCTATGGCCGAACCACATACATCCTGTGTTCTTTGATTGTCTGTATGATTTGAGTAGTTGCTTTATGGTATCAGAGCGGGTTATTGTTTCGAGCCGTTTGTCTGTTTTTTTTCTAGCGCGCATTATGGTGTTCTGGCCGCGCGAATTTAATCATTCTTGGGCACGTTTTTTTTGTGTCCTCTTTGGGTGCGACTTCATCCTGTGCTCCTGAGCCGATTCAAGTCAGATCTGCAGCAGAAGAACACAGCCTACATCAAATCTGCTGCGTACCAGAGAAGGGCGCACAGTTTTTTGCATAAAGCGCATGGTTTAAGGAGGTTGTTGACTACGTCTTGGGGTCAAATCTCCGTCCCACTCAAATCTGCAGCGACATTTACCAGAAAAGGGGGCATTTTTTTTCTTGCTGTGCAAACCACTCTTTGGTCCGATTTTTTTTTTATTATCTCGTCTGCCCCGAAATCTGGTGTATTCTGAATCTGCTGCGGAGATTTCATTGTAAGTGTTTTTTCTGTGTCTTATTTCTTGTTTTTTTCTCATGGCTGAGTTCGATTCGAATCCCAGTTGGAGACTTTCATCAGTTCCGTTAAATGGTATCAATTATATAGCATGGTCTAGAGCTGTCACTTTGTCACTTGGTGGCAAGAAAAAATTTGGTTTCGTTAATGGTGGTAAAACGTGCCCTCAAACTACTGACCCGGGATATGAGGATTGGATATCCAATGATCAGCTTGTTCGATCATGGTTACTCAATTCGATGGAAACTCATATTGCCGAAATTTTCACTTTTTCTAATTCAGCAAAAGAACTGTGGGATTCAATTGCTAAATTATATGGGAACCAAAATAATGCTGCTCGTATTTTCGAACTCACTCTTGAAATTGCTGCAGCCCAACAAGGTGATAAAACCTTTAGTGAACATCTTGGGAATCTTAAAAAACTGTGGGATGAATTGAACATGTATCGTCTGCATACCACTGATGCCCAAACTCTTTTGAAACGAGCTGAGGAGGATAAAATTTTCTCTCTACTTCATAGCCTAAAGCCTGAGTATGAATACATAAGGCACAATCTTCTGATGGATGCCACATTACCCACTCTTGCTGGTGTTTGTGCTATTATTCAGTGAGAGGAAACTCGAAGAAAGACTATGAGCTCAAAATCCAAAACTTCAATGGAGAAGATTGAATCTAATGTCCTGTTGGCTGAAAAGGATGATAAGAGAAAGCCTCATTTTTCTGACAAAAACAAGAATGTTTCTCGCTACAAGGGTAAGAAGGAACTATATCAATGTGATCACTGCAAGAAACCTGGGCATACCAAGGATCGTTGCTGGGAATTATATCCACATCTCAAATCTAAATACAAGGGTCGGAAGGATCATGCTGCTATAGCCGAGACGTCTCTTTCAATCAATTAGTTGGGTCACCTTCTTCAACAACTCAGTAAGACCATCTCTTCTGGCAACAGTCTGTCCTCTTCGTCTCTCGTGTCAGGTAATCTTCATGCTTATCTTACTTCCAATTCAAAAATTAATTCCTGGATTATTAATTCCGGAGCTATAGATCATATGGCCAATAGTCCTTCCTCAGTAACCAATTTTATTCCAAAAACTGATAAGCATGATATCTCTATTGCAAATGGAACTACTGTTTCAGCCTTAGGAAGTGGTAAAATTAGTTTCTTTTCTCATAATGCTCCATCTGATGCTCTGGTTGTTCCATCCTTCCCTATTCAACTTATGTCTGTTGGAAAAATTACTAATTCTTTAAATTGTGATGTCATAATTTCTCCAACATCTGTCATCTTTCAGGATCGAAAGTCAAAGAAGATGATTGGTAAAGGAACATACTCACATGGACTTTACTTTATAAACTCCTGCAATAAGGCGTATCATGCCAGTAGTGTAATTGAAAGTCACACTTTACATAAACGGCTTGGACATCCATCCAACCGTATCTTGTCAAGACTTTGTCCCTCTGCTTCTGTTGATTCTGATGTCTGTGATGTTTGTCAGTTTTCTAAACAAACTCGTTTACCTTTTGTCAAATCGTCTTCTATGTCTACTGAGTTGTTTGAATTAGTTCACTCTGACTTATGGGGACCAGCGCCTATTGATTCTTATGATGGATATAAATATTGTGTGTTGTTCATTGATGATTTTTCTCGTGCTACATGGTTATACTTGTTAAAATCAAAAACTGAAGTGACTTCTGTCTTCAAAGATTTTCATACTATGGTGTTTAATCAGTTTGGTGCTAAAATTAAAACTTTTAGGTCTGATAATGGTACCAAATATGTTAAAGGATCTTTTTCAGAATATCTTCAAAGCCAAGGCATTATTTATCAAACAAGTTGTGTCGGAACTCCACAACAAAATGGGGTGGCCGAAAGAAAGAATCGACACATCCTAGAAACCGCACGGGCCCTTATGTTTCAAACAAAGGTCCCAAAACAATATTGGTCTCATGGTGTGTTGACCGCTGCATATTTAATCAACCAACTTCCTAGCCGTGTTATTAAGTTCAAGTCACCATTGGAGATACTCAAAAATAGGATACCTGACATCTCACACTTGAGGGTATTCGGATGTGTTTGTTATGTGCATCAGCAAGCAATACACAGAGATAAGTTAGAAGCTTGCTCTACTCGGTGTGTATTTTTTGGGTATTCTTCCACTAAGAAAGGGTACATATGTTATGATCCAGTCACTCGTAAAATTGTTGTTTCACGTGATGTCCATTTTGTGGAATCTGAATCTTTTTTTACAGCTTGTGTTGACTCTGGGAGTCGGCCACAGGGGGAGTCTATGTCTCACCCGGTTTTGCTTCCCACCATTACCAATGAGGATGTTGTTCCTAATCATGATGCAGAAGTTCCTGAAGCACCACCAATCCCCACATCTCCTCAAGCTGCTCGACGATCGAGTAGAGCAACTCGTCCTCCAGAGCGAATGAAAGATTTCTTCACTTATCATGCTACATCTTATCCTATACAGGCACACCTGTCTTATAATAATATTTCTCAGTCTCACCTAGCTTTCTTGAGTACTGTTGATCATAATCAAGAACCTAAGACTTTTAAAGAAGCTAACTCCATTGGAGTTTGGAGGAAGTCTATGCAAGATGAGCTGCAAGCTCTGGATGACAATAACACATGGGAGATTGTTAAGCTACCTCCAGGAAGGAAAACTATTGGATGTCGTTGGGTGTACAAAAATAAATACAACAGTGATGGTTCCTTAGAACGACATAAGGCCAGACTTGTTGCTAGAGGATTCACACAAACATATGGCGTAGATTACCAGGAAACCTTTGCACCTGTTGCAAAGATGAACACATTCCGGGTCCTCATTTCCCTTGCCGTCAATCAAGACTGGAAATTGTTTCAAATGGATGTCAAAAATGCATTCTTCCACGGTGATCTTAAAGAAGAAGTTTACATGAGCATCCCACTTGGACATCCGCAAGAGGCCAAGTTTGGTTTAGTGTGTAAATTAAAAAAAGCAATCTACGGGCTTAAACAATCTCCACGGGCCTGGTATGCTAAGCTTAGTTTTGTCCTTATGTTGAATGGGCTGAAACGAAGTAATGCCGATCTTTCTTTGTTTGTTAAAAGAAGTAACTCCGGTATTGTTGTTGTGCTGATTTATGTTGATGATATAGTCATTACTGGTGATGATCAAAATGCAATTTCTAAGCTCAAAATTCTGCTACACAATAGATTTGCCATTAAAGATTTGGGAATTTTGAAGTACTTTCTAGGATTAGAAGTTGCCTACTCAAAAAACGGCATCTTTCTTAATCAACGAAAGTATGTGTTGGATTTGTTACAAGAAACTGGTAAATTTGGAATCAAGCCATCAGATACGCCAACGGATAGTGGAGGAAAATTAGATGATAATGGTGCATTGTTGCATGATATTGGTCAGTTTCAAAGGTTGGTCGGTAGGTTAATCTATTTAACCATTACTCAACCTGACCTTTCTTATGCAGTAAGTTTGGTAAGTCGTTTCATGCATGCTCCCAATGCTCAACATATGCAGGCCGTCACCAGAATTTTACAGTATCTGAAAGGGTCCCCAGGCAGAGGTATATGGATGCGTAAGACTGGTCATAATTCTATTACTGCCTATACTGATGCTGATTGGGCAGGATCTCCAATTGATCGAAGATCTACAACTGGATATTGTACCTTTGTTGGAGGTAACTTGGTCACATGGAAAAGTAAAAAATAGAGTGTTGTTGCTCGTTCAAGTGCTGAAGCAGAATATAGAGCGATGGCATCAACTACCAGTAAAATTATATGGCTTCGAGCTCTGTTGCAAGACCTTGGTTATGGTTCGTCTCTACCCACTGAATTATTTTGTGATAATCAAGCTGCTATGCATATCGCTTCAAATCTAGTATTTCATGAGCGCACTAAACATATTGAAGTCGACTGCCATTTTGTTTGGGAGAATGTGCAAGCCAATGTCATCCGCATGACCTTTGTCCCTACAACTCAGCAATTGGCGGATATATTTACAAAAGGTCTTCCGGCTCTCAAGTTTCAAGAAGTATTGTCCAAGTTGGGCTCTATTGACATTTTTGCACCAACTTGAGGGGGAGTGTTGGAGAAGAGAGATTCAGAGAGATTTGCGGGATTTGTAACTATCTATAGCTTGAACTATTTATGGAGATTGCATGAATTGTGGGATTTATCCTAATCTATGCCTGCCTAATTAAGGCTGTTGTAAACCTTTATATGTAGATTCTTTGTAAATCTCTACACACAACAATGAATAATAATCCCTCTCTCTCTCTTCTCCCGTGGATGTAGGCTACGGCCGAACCACATACATCCTGTGTTCTTTGATTGTCTGTATGATTTGAGTAGTTGCTTTAATATCAGATATCAGTTTTTATTTTGTTATAGAAATAGATTTTGGCCAGGTGTTGGTTCTGATGGAAGGCTCCATGGACGTATTCAACTTTAGCATAACATGAATACTTGTCAATCTCAACTATATTTCATACCAGAAGGAAGATATTAACATGCTGGTATTGATAACTAAAGAAATACATATGGAACAATGGTTGGCTTACCTTTTTTTTTGTGGATGAACATTGCCCAGCAAGTTGAGTAGCTTCAATATAGCCTCGTAAGCTTTCTGAGCACATGGCTGCGAGAAGCCAAATGTTATCTTCTCAATAAAGCATGGTATTGCAGTATAATAATAAGAAAATGCAAGAAAGCACTTTAAATTGACATTCTTGCCTTCACTTATTTCTAATCAAGAACAGAAACATCCAACGAGGGCTCTGATATAAATATTTGAATGAGTTTCGACCCCATATTAACCTCTCGTTCAGCAGATCCATGACGTTTATGCACGGAGTAATACCCGTTCTGAATTTTCAGCAGAAGCAGCTTATATATTTGTTATTGAGGATGTAGAAGTGAGAGGCGAGGAAATGAGATTAAACAATGGGGAAACCATGACATTATTGAAGAGTTGGGTGGAGGAGTTATACATCTGACAAGTAAACACATTATGATTTGAAAATTTGACTGTTAGAGGGGAACTAATGAAGAAAAACTTGTATTTCTATCTGCTCCTTTGAGAATGGTGGGCAGTAGAGAGATGGTGGAGAAGAACATTCATGAAAAACTAGTATTTCTAACTGCTCCTTTGAGAATGGTGGGCAGCGGAGATATGGTGGAGAAGACATTCAATGCATAAGTGGGTTTGATGAATGGTAGACTCGATTTTGGTCTTCAATCAAACAAACTCATCCCACGAGATTGATTGACCGGCAGTTGTACTGAAAAGAGCTTATCAATAATGTGCCTCTGCAATTAAAAAAATAAAATAAAATAATTTAGAATTGTCAAAAAATAGTTTCTGTCAATTGCAATTGGTAAGCAGCTCGTTGTTGAGGGAAACAACATATAACACAGGTCATTTTTTTTTGTTGCTTTCTCTAAATAACCGAGACAAGGTAGAGAGGGTGCTTCTTTGTGTTAATTTTTAGGTCAACTGCCCTACAGTTTAGGGTTGAATAAAGTAACATAAAACGAATGTACACTACGTCAAGGGTGCGTTGTGCAGATCGATGGTCGCATCATGGTACCTAACTGAAAATCGAGGAAAAAAATTAAAAAGAAAAGCACGTTTATAGTGGATAGAATCACATTGGAGAAATGTGGCCAGAGCATGAAGGATTAGTCCATTGGATTAATGTGTCCATTTTTTATATTAGAGGTGACCTGTATCATAAACAGTTAGCACATTGATCAAAATTGTTGAGTAAGGAATATGGGTGTTGTTAATACATGATTTTAATAATTATTTTGGTTCTTTATGTATATTTATTGATTTAAAATTTGAATTCAGAATTTTTTATATGTCAAATCATTCATCTCAGGGTAAATATGGATAATAAATATCAGGGCTGAATAAATATCTAATGCACTAGATTTCTAATTCTAATTGGATGTGTAAGACACTTGACAACAAATATGGATGAACTACCAAATATCTAAAGTCTAAAAACATAAAATCCTACAATTAGTTTTAAGGGTCATTTTCAACCTCTAGCAACTAGATATTTGTTCCAAATTATATATGTTATCCTCAAAGCCTCTTGTGGGTATTGTCCTCCCTCCAATACTCTAGGCATGTTTGTTTGTTTGTTTTTTCTCTTGTAGGTATTGTCCTTCCTCCAATACTCTAGGCATGTTTTTTTTTTTTTTTAACTATTAAAATAGAAGATTTAATAACAAGTATATTGTTTTTTAAATACTAGTTTATTTTTTATAAATATAAAAAATGGGTGAGTTTAATTTCCAAGAACCCAACACAAAACCTAGTTGAAAACCCACCCTCAAACTTATCCCCAAATCACCTCAAAACCCACCTAAAAGACATCAGTTTGGTCAAAAAAATTAATTATAAATTATATATAGACATATTTCATCTATTCATAAAAATACCATCTCTTTCTTGACTCATCCAAACTAATATAAAATGGTGGAACATGAATTATAGACTAGTCCACTATTTTTATAAACTATTGAACCAAAGGAAAATAAGGGTCTGCCTTTTGGGAGATAGAACTTAGGGACCCATTTCACTCCTTAGTTCATTAGGAAACCAAGATCCCTCAACCAAGTGACTCAATTGAGGGAAAAACTAGTGGTGGTTTCCTTGGGTGTGATTAAATGGGGGGTTCACCATTAAATGAAGCTTCAAAGGAGAAATGCAAACTGTAATGCACTAAACCCTAGAAACTTGAGAGCATTAAATCAAATGAACAAATAGAAATTAGATAGAAAGGAACTTGGTAAACTGATGGATTCCAAGCAAGATTTGCAACTCTAAAATTCTTCTTTTTGAAGTGTACTAGAACTCATACACCAGGTTGGGTGATTTAGTCCTACAACAAGAATTTGGATAGGATCTAGAATCTTTTGGTGATTGATCTGGATCTGTAAAAATCTAGCAAAAGGGTTGTATTGGAACTCATACACCCAAGGGGAGATTTAGTCCCAGTATTAGGGTTTGATTGATATTTTTGTAGCCTCTAGTAATCTTCTGTAGATTTCATATTGTCCAATTCTCCAAGTCTGGAAGTTTGAATTCTAACCTATAGATGATTTTCCATGAAGATGACAACTTTTGCAATTTTTTCTACAAAGGATCTTCAAGCTCCAATTAACCTAAATCTACAAACACACATCAAGAGGAAAAAATGTTGTGCTAGGGAATAGGGGTTTACCTTGGTCAAACCCTGTTTTGGTAATTAAACCTCAAAATAAAATGAAATGGCATGAAGGAATGATGAATGAAAAAATGCAATGTTGCAACTCACTAATCCCTTCAAATAAAGGTTGCAAACTTGTGTCAAATGACTCCAATGGATGTGGATCTTGAATCTTGATCTTGATATGAGATAATGTCTTTAAATTCTTGCTTGAATCATGAAAACTTACATCACAAATGTTAGCTCACAAACACACATGATGCATGAAATCTTTGACATGATGGTTGAATCTTGAATGTTGCTTCAAATGCTTGATAATCAACTCTTGAATTCTCTTGAATGAATACTTGAATTCTCATAAGATCACTTGAATTTGCTAGGATAATTGAATACTTGAATTGCTAGGAGAAATTATGTGAAATAACCTTGTATTTATATTTTTTATGCCAAATTTCCCAAAATTACAACACTACAAGCCAACATCATATCTAGGATAACAAAATTCTGCCAAGAGTTTGATTTAAAATAGATCCTGATTAAAGCGGGACTCATACACTAGGTTGGGCATATGAGTCCTAGTGGCTTAAACCCAAGACACAAACTCTAAGAAATGTCTTGTTTAATGCAACATCTAAAATCAAGTCACAAGACCTAGGTTGGACCCATACGCCCAAGGTGGTGTATGAGTCCCAGATCACTACATAACCTCAAATATTAAATTATGATTTGACATTTGTTAAATGTCAGGATTATCCATAGGAAAATGCATTTAATTAGGCGTGTGGATGTAAAATAGGACCAATTAAAGCATAAATAAACCTCATTTTAGCAAGGAGGTCCAAAACAAGTGTGAAAATGTAAATGGATACATTTTTATACACTACAACTATCATATTAAATACCAAACCCCAACATTCCCTATCCCTAAGTTGATCTTAATAAATTTTAGTATTTTAAACATCATTTATTTGTTATGCTCAAAATAATTAGTTTCATTAAGAAGAATTTTTATGCAAAAAATCAAATACATAATACCTATAAGTATTTAATTGTGCATATTTATTTATTTTTTCATTTATGTTTATATTCCTCTATAAATTTGACTAATACTATTGATTTAAATTATTGAATAATTGAAAGAAATAATATATATTACAAAAAATAATTACAATGCATCTTATGTGCATTTATATACCAAAATAGGGATAGCTAACACACATATCAGGTTTTATTTTTTATCTCAAGTACATGCCTATTAAATATAGAAATAGCATACATTACATATAATAAAGAAACATATTTAATGTTGTAGGCACTTAAAATTGTCTTGAATGGTATTACACACTTGAATTTGATCACTAACAACATTTTGTCCTAAATTTATCCCCTTTATTGACTATTTAATTAAATGCATCGTTTTCTCATCTATTAATCTAATTAATTTAATTAGGTTAATTCACCTTGTTTCACACTAACATTCCATCTTGTTTAATTAAATAATGAAAATTATTTAAATTGAACCCCCTTATGTCCTCTCATTTAATTAAATAATCTAAATCATTTAATTAAATGTCACTTAACCCCTTTCATTAAATAAGTCAATTATTTAATGATAATCCTAATATTCCTCAACTTGCACAATTAAAACTTTGGTTTAATTAACTAATTACTAATTTTCCTCACCCATCCACTTGCATGGGAATATTCCCTTGGAATATCCTTCTACTTGAACTCCAAAAATGGAATATTCTTTCCTAACAAACTTTCTAACAACTTTGAAAGTGTGTTTGTTTGAATCATTGTGATCCATTGATTAATTCTTTGATCCATGTGATCTTGCATTCTCATCCATTGATGAGAATCCTTGCTCCATGTCTTCACCTCATATTTCATCTTGACCATTGATTGACCAAATCAATCTTAGCCCTTCATTCACCATTTTCTCCTATAAATACCTCACATTTTGGAGAGAAATGGATCCACTTCCATCAAAGAAAAGTTATGCTACTCATTTGAATACTATCTTTATTCATCCTTGCATCCATTATCAAGATTTTTCATCTTTTTCATCCACCCTTAGCATAGTTTCATCCATTTTATCTTAAGCTTTCATCAATGGAGTTCGATTAGATGCTCATTTTATCCAAGGGATTGGGAAAGGGTCATCATTCCATATCAATACGACACCACTCCCCCAATGGGATAAGGTTTGGAGTTTTAGATTAGGTTTCTTTTATATTTTCATGGTTTATTTCATGATTAGTTTAATGGTTGCTTGTTTTTGAAGCTTTCTAACATCTCATTGGGATTGTAGCTTAGGGAGTTTAATATAACTTAAATTCGTTTGGATCTAGTGTATGTAACTCATACTATGACTATGATCACATTTTGGTGCTAGAAGTAGGGATATACTAACCAAATTTGATGAATTTCTCTTGAGATTCATGTGTTTTGAAGTTTACAAATACAACGATGCATTTGACAACTATAGTGATGCATTTGCATATGGTGACACCTTTATTTTTTATACAGTGACGCATTTGAAATCTGGCGGCACGTTTGCATATGGCGATGCTATTGTTTTTTTGATTAATTTCATGATTTTGAATATGGCGACACTATTAATATTTTGATGCTATTGAGGTCACTGGTTTGTGTAGAGCAATACAGTTGCATTTCACCAAAGCAACGCAATTTATTTTCAATGACGCAAGTGTAGTTAAAACAACGCTATTGCAAGTAAAAATAAAGAGTCAGTTTTCATATATGCTTTAAATTTTCAATTTCATATACTCTTTGATCTTTTAATAACATCTAGTTTTATTTTTGTGAGGTTAATTGGTTTTGCAAATTTGAAAAAATTATTTACCCCAACTTGTTGGGGTCATAATTTTCTACTCGGTGCTCAAAATTTGCATATGTTTGCACCATTGGAAAGGTCTCCAAGAGTACTAACTCAGTCCCTAAAAAATAGTGCCTATGGAAACCAATTTTTAGGGACTAACACAAGTTTCAACTCCAAATTCCACTTTGAAGGCCTCCAAAAAACACAATTTACTAGAACCTAGAAAATACTGGAAAAAGATTGAAATTTTGGATTTTTGGTTTTTCTTAGTTCTAGTTATTGCAAAAGTGTTTTAACACTTATGGGATAATTATAACCCATCATATGTTGTTTTGCTTCATGTTTTAGGACAACTAAATTTCCATTGGGTTTTAAAACTTATAATCTTAGGACAACTAGCTTTCAATTGGGCTTAAAATATACAAATGCTTTTTAGTCTTTTCAAAGTTGGTTAAAATTGAACCCATACAACTTCATTTTGTGATATTAGTTAAAATTAAACAAAAATGAAAAAACACCTCCATTGGTGCTTAAAATGAAGTCATTTTGCTATATTGGGTTAAAATAAATGAGTGTTTGATGTGCTTACTTTGCTTGTATACACTTGTAGTGCATATCCAATCCCCTTGTGCTTCATGCAATCTTGAGTGAAGAGAAACACTCAATTTTACTTTCTTATTTTGATTCACCCTAAGAACTTGCTATGTATCCTCTCCCCTTATGTTTCATGTGATCTTGGGTGAAGAGAAATAGCATTTTTATTATTATGAGAGGGCCTACTAATGAGATACATCCCACAATGGAGAACTCATCTAAGTGACTCTCAATCAATGCACATTTACCGATGGGCTATATAAAGGTTCTAAACTTGAAAAATAATAGCTTCAATCTATGGCAGTAACATACCACACCTAATCCAACTCTTGACATAAGGGTTAAAAGGGAACAACTATATTTCTTTAAGTGGCTAGTGGATGGTAGTATTCATCTTAGTTTTATCGATTTGTTTTCATTAAAAACCTTTGTGTAGTAGCCAACCAAGTCCATTTTTGAAGCGTTCTTTAAAGTGGTGCATTGGAATTTACTTCCAAGAAGTTACTTACCAAGTCTAATTTTTGGTTGGGTCATAGAGCTTAAGAGTTCATTCTTAAAATACCTCTATTTGAATCCTCCATAAGTTGCATGTAAAATCATCCCTTTGAGGCATGAGTTAAGCCCACCAAGAAGAATGTACCCACTTGAGCTAGGATTGTTATTACTTGTGAGTCAGTTTGACACATTGCTTGGTTTCAAAACAACTTAAACACACATCAACATGTTCATCAAATTTAAAACCCTTTGAATTAAGTGTGAATACCTTTGAAAAGTCCTATAGGGTAAAAGTATTGTGGATGTTAAAATCTGCAAAATGCTCAAAACTAACATGGTTAATCATTTAAAGCAAAGCAAACCACAACATCCCTATGAAATACTAAATCATGTTAAGTATGCAATCAAAGAAAATAAGGAAACTAAATAAAACACTCAATAACATGAATCAAACCCTATCTCATAGTGGATTGGTGCTTCTTTGATGTGGAAAGAAGCCCTTTCCCAATCCTTGATAAGCTCCTGGATGATAGATGATGCAAGATGATAAGTGATCAAGTTGTGGAGGATTAATACAATAGAGGAGGCCTCTATTTATAACCAAGAAGGATGGAAGAATGCAAAACATGGAGGATGTGGGACAAAACATGAACCAATGACATGATGCCACTTGTCAAGATGTGAGAGGATGAAGGTTGTGCACATTTTGATGAATGTGCCCAAGAGGGGGAGATTTGAAATTCAAAAGATGGCTTGTTGGAGGGAGAAGAAAGAGTCTTAAATGCCAAGTGGGGGACATGTAAGAGACAATGTAAGAGGATTTAATGCCATGTTGGAGGACAAGACGTTTGGAGGGATTTTAAAAATTGGAGGAATATGCCCTTTTTTATGCCATTTTGAAAGTAATTAGGGAATTATTAAATCAAAGACATGATTTATTGGTGCAAGTTGCAAAATCTAGAGGATTCAAGTGATTAGGATTAAATTAATCAGGATTTGATTAATTTAATAGGAGATTAGGTGATTTTGACTTTTGACTTAGATTTTAGGGTTAATATAAATCAAAATGAGAAGAAAATGATTTTAGATTTAATGAAATAAAGATTTGATTTATTTAATCAAAGAGGATGATGTTAGTGTTAAATTAAATAAAGATGAATTTTTATTTAATTCAAATGGATGACTTTAGGAGATTAATTAAATAAACTTCATTTTGGGGTTGGGGCCCTAGCTCGGTTGGCTAAATCTTTCCTGTTGCAGGAGGTTGGTCACGAGGTCTAGTCTCCCCCACCCCTGTGGTATCGGAGGGCGTGTCGCGCCAATGCCGCCGGTCACGTTAAAAATTTTACTAGGCGCACTGTAGTTTATAGGGGGTCGTGCTACCCGACTCCTGCAGTCTAAAAAATAAAAATAAAAATAAATAAACTTCATTTATTTAATTAAAGAGATAACTTAGGAGATTAATCAAATAAACTTGATTTATTTAATTGATTAGGCGAATATGATTTAATTAAATATGAGGAATGCATGATGTCAATTTTGCATGTCTACATTTTTCCCCTCTTTGAAGCAATGTACTTGTTGCGTTGGTTCAAAGAATAAACTTGCCGTGATCAAAATTCAAAAAAAATCTGATTTTTTCATATGCCCCAGCGAAAAGAAGTATACTGGTACATTTTCCACTCGAGAGATCGAGAGAAAAGTTTGATTTGAAGGTCGATCTCGCAACAAAGAGGTTCAAGATGGATGTATGGATGGATGCATCAAGGTGATGATGATTAACTATTCTGGTATGATGTTAGTGCAAAAAAGAAGAAATGAGATGATGACAAGAGGATTCAATAAGCCAACTTTATTAAAGATGATGATGAGAGATGGATGATTTTCTTATTAGGAATTGGGACTTTAAAAGGGCTACTTACCTTATGTTTGATAACACACATAGATACAATGCATCAAGGTATAAAAAACCAGGATGGCATTGTACCTAGTGCGATGGACTTTGACTCGACAAACAGATAGGAGTATTCTTATTCACACTTGACATAAAGAAACCTTGCTAGGATGCACCTAACAAAGAAAGTATTCACCAAGTTATATTACAAGAATTTCCAACAAGCACAGCAGACAAAAAGATAATGATCGATGCCCCATTCCTTTCTCTCTAAATCACTTTGATTAGACATCATCGAGAGGTCATTGGAATGAGTGCAATAAGATAAATCAGAAAGAAAAGATCAAGCACACAAACAAGTCAATGTTCTTCATACCTCTAGCCAAAAGGATTTGTTTTGTTTAGGATAAGAACTGAAATGATTGCCAATAGATAATGCCCATTGTAGGAAGGATACATCCTCGGACATGTTAGTGGATGGCGGTACGTCGTTTTGTTTATCCAAAGTGTTTTTCCAAAAGATAATGCCCATTGTAGGAAGGATGCATCCTAGGACATGTTAGTGGATGGCGGCACATCGTTTTGTTTATCCAAAGTGTTTTGCCAAAAGATAATGCCCATTGTAGGAAGGATGCATCCTAGGACATGTTAGTGGATGGTGGCAAGTTGATAGGTTATTTGATAGGCTATTGATATAAGGTCGATTGACATGTTTGCAAATGATCAAGAGTTTGATTTTGTGTTTAAAGGTTTGTTGCTTCGATTTTGATTTTGTTATTGAAGTTTTCTTTTGCTGATTGTTGTGCTTGTTTCCATTTGTTTTTCCAAAGGGTGAGTGTAATGATTAGTTTATTATGGATGAGTGATTTATTGCAGGTGAAAGTGAAATGGGACAGATGGATTTTTTCAAATATTTGGATGTTTTTGATGTTTTGAATTGTTTTGAGGTTGTTTTTGGTATTTTCAAGATTTTTAACAAATGTTTTGATTTTCAAAATTTCAAATGTTTTTGTATAATTTTCTGAGATTTTATGAATGTTTTTGGATTTTTTGTTTTTTGAATGTTTTTGGATTTTGTGTCTCGGGGGCTAATCAAAGATTAGCCTTGCCTATGTTTAAGCTCAAAGACGATGTAGTTCGGATGGTGTGTTTTTGAAATTTTTCTGACTTTTTGAGTGTTTTTGGATTTTTGATTTTATGATGTTTTTGGATTTTTCTTGGTTTTTTCAATGTTTTTGGATTTTTGCATGTTTTGACGATTTGGATATGGACATGTGTGACGATATCAGTGCTCTGTTTGGGATTTTGTTGAAAACCAAGCTAGGGTTGATCGATCAGATTGATGGATTGATGATGATAACATTGTTGAGGATACACAACAATTCAAGGATAGTGTTAAGCAACACGAGGATTAGGATGGATATCCTGAGATGATGATGGATTGCTTGGATTTGATTGATCAGGATTTTGAAGCTTGATTTGGGACAAAATTGTTTTGAATGATTTCATATGACATTGAAGTACAAATTAGATGCGACTGATATTGATTGTTTGGATTGATGTTCGATGAAAGATGAAGATTGATAAGGAATGTCTTCTTGTCAAAATATGCCTTGGGCCAGTGATTTGGATTTTGGCTCACACTGCTTGACCAATTTGATTTCATGTTTTACCAATGTTCAAATCACCACATAAGTTGGAGGATATATGCCAAGATTTATTCCTGAAGCAAGATGTACATAACTGCCCCCAATGTCTAGCAATGTATGGAATTCCATGGGTGGATGCTTGGATAGGTGTGTGGATGGATGGATATGGTAAGCATGCCAAGGATGACAAGGATTATCTTGTGATAAGATAAGGTGCTAATTTGGATAATGCTTCATAGCTCAAATAATGTCGCATAGGATAGGATCAATGAAAATGACTCATGTCAAGATGTTTACCATAAGCAAGTGTAAAGTGTACACCAAAGTTTCATCAAGATCAAGATAACTTGGAAGATGGATGAAAATGGATTGGATAAATGGTTCATAGATGAAATGGATTTATTATGGATATAAGATGGATGGAATGTTGAATTTATTATGGATGAGATAAGATGCTTTCACCTGAACTGGCACACATAGATGCTCAATTCTACACATGATGCATGTTTGCTAGGTTTTCATCATGGTACCTGTCCAAAGTGCCACCATAGTGGTTTTCACTAGAGAACGATTTTTTTTCTTTACTGTTTTCAATCCTTTTTTCTAATTTTTTTCAGTTTTTGAAAGATTTTAAGCTCATGCTAAACCACCTGGTGGTGTCGATGTAGATGCTTCTATCATAATGTGCTATTGATATCCTACCTGAAGAAGTTGCTTTGCCAAGATATGTGCACTTGAATGCAACTTTTGAGATTCCTGGTCTACTTTGTCGATACCAGAGTTAACTTTGTCTTTGTGCGCACATCGTGATAGAATGCCTTCTAAATCCTTATGTTAAAGGGTTGTTGCCAATACATGGTCAATTTGAGAATTGGATATCATGTGTGGAGGCGTGGATGGAGTTGTGTGTTTAGGAATAAAAGATGAATTGGTTGACAGTTTGGAACCTTTGACTCTCCAAACTTGGGAAAATGAGCAATGATGGGTGGATGTAGGGAAGTGTGCATAGAATTAGGATCAACTGCTTGATACACTTTGTACGTAGCTTGAGAAGCTGGCTTTTTCCTTTTTGGACATCTTTGATGGATACTTTTCTCTTTTTTATTTTGCCCCATAGTTTCTTTGACTAATGGAGTTTGATAGAGAGTCTTTCTTTGTACTTTTTGGTATCCACTTGTATTTGATTTGTCCATTATGCTTCTTAGCTTCTTTTTCTTTGATAATGTTCTTCATGCTTTGATTCAAATCTTTCTTTTGATGTTGGTCCCAATTCATGGATGGGGTGATGGGTGAATGAAGATTCGTGACATGGCTAGTTGTAGTATTAGCATCAGTTTCATCGTAAGGATTTTTCATGCTCCCTATGTTGATGTTTGCTTGAGACAAAGTTGCCCCCATTATGGTGGTAGTGGCACCTTTGTTCTTTGATTTTACATGTTTTGAGATGTCTTGTTTAGTAAGAATTCTCTAATAAATAACCACTACATATGACGTTATTTCAATTTGTTGCTCTGCTAACTCTGGAATATCCTGTTCTATCTGACCTGTTTCCTTGAGTGGATAATGTTGGATATCTTCATACATGATGTCCTCAGTCTGAATTTGGGATATATCTGATCATGTTGTTGATAATTTAGTTTGACTATAGGAATCAATAACCTGCTCTTCTTGTGTAATAATGTCAGGAGTAAAGGAATCCTATTCTAAATGAAGATCATCTACGTTTCCATCCAAAGGAAGCATCCCATCGGTTGATGGAGGCGTATGTGCTATGTGGATTAAAATAAATGAAAATGAGAAGAAAATGATTTTAGATTTGATTTATTTAATCAAAGAGGATGATGTTAGTGTTAAATTAAATAAAGATGAATTTATTTAATTTAAATGGATGACTTTAGGAGATTAATTAAATAAACTTGATTTATTTAATTGATCAGGCGAATATGATTTAACTAAATATGAGGAATGCATGATGTCAATTTTGCATGTCTAAAAGCACAAACCTGTGTCACACTTTATAAAGGAATCGGCCAACATGAGAAAAAGTTATGAACTTCAACCACATAAAAGTGGTATTTATGTTTTGAATTTCAAAATGATGTAAACTAATAAAATGTAGAACTTTTGTTGAAATTTATTCCTGTAATTTTTCAAATTTAAACCAAAAAATTTTGATTTTTTTTATCAATTTAAAAGCATATTTTGTTATGCTAAAAATTTCAAGAAAAAGTGACATTCAGCTGACATCAAGAAACAAATAGAAAAAAACATCATTTTCTCCTAAATTTTTTTCCCAAGATAGTTGACTTCAATATCTAGGGCATGGAAAAAAAAATTGAAATTTTGATGTATATTTTTCTCATAATAACATTTTAAAGTCAAACTAACCCAAATTTGATAGTTTTCAGTTGACGTCAACTATTGTTTTTTTTTTCATTTTCAAAAACCAAAATATACCCTGTTGAAGAGGATTGTCTCCTCTAGGGCATCATATATTTTTCAATTTTTTTTATGATGATTTACTATTTTTTATTTAATTTCAATTGAGCCTCTTTTTGACTTTGAACAACCTACTTGCAATATTTTAAAATATTTATATACTAAAACTAATCAAATATATATATATATATATATATATTTGAATTCAGCACTATGAGCTCTACAAAGGGTATTTTTATTTTTATTTTTTAAATAATTTTGATTGAAGAAATATTGAGTAGAAGTTGAAAATTTCTAGAAATTTGACAAAATGGTGACTTTGGTGCCATGTCACCTGCCATGTCGATACATTTGGCCAAATAGGATTTGGTCGAATCCAAGTCAGCTAAATCATGACAAGCCGAACCATATCCAATTGAATAGTGTTCGATCGGATCATATTCGGCCGAAACACTAATTTTTTCGAATTTGGTTTTTTTATTGTTTCCATTTTCATCGAATGTCTACTAAAACATAAAATGGCCAACTTTCTGATATTTTGAATTCATTTTTTAGATTTTTCCCATTTTTCGTCTAGTTTTTATTGAAATAGCTATTTAAGTTAGCTTTTATTAGTCTATTTTTTAGGTTTTTTCCATTTTTTCTCCACTTTTTAATGAAGTAACTATTTCTTCTTCTTTTTTAAATAAACTTTTGTGATTTACTTTTTGCTCTTAAATCACTGAGCATTTAATACTGAACAACAAGATACTTTTCTAATCATTTTCACTTGTCACAGGCTATCTAGTTGAATAGGAAAATCAAGCATCTAAAACAAAAGATTTGGTAATTTTCTTTAATTTTTTTTTTATGCTTATATGTTCGTTGCTAGACTATTTTATGTTCATGCTTATATTTTCATTGTGTTTTACTATGAATATTTTGAGCTAATGTTTGGACTAACAAGTGGTGTAGCTGTCAACTGTCAAAGACTAATATTGAAAAACTACTAATCTGTGGTTTTGCAGGATGTTTGGGTAAAGAATTTATTTTTGAAACTGATTGTCTTTTAGCTTAGAACAAATTTCAATTAGTGCTTTAAAATGAACAATTTTCTTTCGCCATATAGATTTAACTAGGGGATGAATGAACATTGTTTGTTATGCTTGAGATGGTAGGGAGTATGCTCTCACCCTGTACAAACTTGGTGATCAGAAACCAAACCCATCATCTTTGTATGTGTTTAATCCTTTAGAGGCTTGCCTTGGTGGGGAAAAGTACTCACCCCAAGGGAACGACCCAACCAGTAACAAGCTAAAGCCAAGCTACTTCCAATTGGTATATAAAATGGGTGCTTGAGGAAATTTCAAGTACCATGAGTGCAGATGTGTTATTCCGACAAGTGAATCCCCATAAACCCTGTAGAGCATAACCTCTATAGGCTAGGAATCCTCCTTATCAGAGCTAATCTTACCACATGTATAACCACTTGAACGAATGCCCTTACTAGACACATGTTGTTTATAGTTGCCAAAATTCTTTTCTATTTGTTGGTGCAGCAACAGTCATTTCCAAGGCATCCACATTCTCGCAATTCTTAGTAGAGGTGAAGAGTCTATCATGGTAAATTCATGAGGGATCAAAGCTTGGTTGACCTGAGAAGTGAGTGTCATGGAGGGGAGCCAATGTGGCTAAGCTTCTAAGTCACCCGCTAAGAATAAGGGTGGCTGGGGAAACCCATGTGGAATCCAATGAATATAGTCCTTTCCAACCTTAGGATTTGTGCTTGTATTGTTAAAATAAAAAAAATTGTCTGTTATGTCTTGCGTGGGTGTTCAAAAATAGACCTGAAACAAAAATCACACCTAGTAATTTGCAACAAAGGTTAAACCTTGCAAAACCCTAAAATGCCAAACAACAAAAACATCCAAAATGAACCTATCACTTAGATTTCTTGGGGATATCAATCCTTGCATTCCACTTATTCCTTGCATATCCTCCACCCTTTCATATCCATTATTGCTCAAACAAACCTTTATCTTGCACTTAGACTACTCTTCCTAGGTCTTGAAATCAAACCATTGGCTATCTATCACCCGCATCACTTGAGGTTCATCATCCTTAAGTTAGGAAATATACCATTATCCTTGAGTAGGGCAATCCTTTTGGATTCCATCATCTCCTACATACCCTCTCTTGATCATTGGTCCTTGTTTCTATCCATCATAACACAAGTAAATCCTTTACAGCATAGCCAACTTTGGACCTAGAGTTGTCTTTGAGCTCTTGCATTCTTAGCTTGTCATATCATACCATACCATTTTCATATCCCATCTTAGAATCGTATCCTTTTATTGCTTCCTAGTATTAAGTCTCATACATTATCTTACCTTAGATTGAATATCAGAACAATCACATATGACCCCTAGAACAAGAGAAAAAATGTTTCAAGAAGAAGGGAACCCTTGGGGAAAAGACTTTGATGGGTAAGATCACATTAGTGTTGCAACTAGTGAAACAAGTGAAATTAAGGATGAAGAAATAACCCAATCCACTATAATAAAAAAAGATCTCAATGATAATAGATTCACTAAACTTCTTATAGAGGTGGTCAAACGTAACCCACAACAATACTTCAAGTTAAAGAAGAAGATACAAAAGCTACCGTGGATCAAATTGATATCCCGAATGATCAAGAAGAGCCGAGCACAAAAAATGATAAGGCCATAATATCCTATCAACTAGGATCATCCACTTTTATCAAATCAAGATTTCTCATAGAGGAGAAGATTCCAAACAACAGTTTCCACATACATAATGATGGGTTTACATCTTGTTTTCACTGTAAAAAATAGTCATAGCTCCATGATATTAGGGGACACTTTATCCGATACAAACATCAAAAAATTTGAATGCACGTTAGTTTTGTATGTAGGTGAATTCAAACCAGAGCAATTTGTGATGGGGTATAAAAATACAAGAACAAGGTTCTATGATCGAAAAATAGATAGTAGAAATGTGGATGAAATCGAGTTTCTGAAGAAGAACCCATGGAAATTATTGACGACCAAGGAGTGCAGGTACCAGGACAAACTGAAGGTGGTCATAGAAATATTTTCCTTGGTATGGAAAATCTTATAGAGATGGATGAGGAATCCTTTTTTAATAGTATTTCATCTGAAGATATGTTACCTGAAAGCACAGTAAAATTACATTGTAAAAGAATATGGGATGAATATTTTGAAGAAAAGTCTATAGTTGGAAGAGCACAATTATTTGCAAAATTATTTAGGAGGAAAGAAATTACCCCTGTTTTGGAGTTGTTAGGGGTTGATAATAAGGAAAATTCATCAAGATCATTAAAGAAAACAATAGTTGAAAACTTGCAAGAAGCATTGAATTCTATTGAAAACAAGAGTCGATTTGTTGATTTAAGTGTTGCACATAGAGCATTGATGACGGTATTTCTAGTAACAAATTATCACATAGAAGACAACTTAAAGTAGTTTCTGAATTACTCAATGTTTCTAGGAGAATTATTCAAAGATATATCAGAAAGAGAAATAGATTGGATGGAAATCTTGAGAATAATTGGGTAAATATTTGTAGGGTTCCCCGAAAAGATAAAATCTCAAAAGATGTAAAGGAACAGGTGATTGAATATTAGACCAGCCACTCTCATGTTTCTTCCAATAGAAGGGACAAGTGCTATAAAAATAAAAGGTGCAGATGGTAAAAAAATTTCACATTCGAAACATTTTATAGATACAACTCAAAGTGAGTTTTTTGAAGCATTCAAGCAAGAATTTTCAGATGTGAAGATTTGTCAAAGGATGTTTGAGAGACTACGACCAAGTTTTGTACGTATAAACAAGATATGTGAGACTTGTTGTTGTCAAAATCATGTTGAATTTCATCTACACCTTTCAACATATAGAAAAGCTATGGCAGTAATCAAATACAAAAATAGTCATCCCTGGAAGTACAACACAATTTGTGAAGTCTCTTCTATGTGAAAAATTAGAAGATTCAAATGAATTGAAAGTGCGGTGTATAAAAAATATATGTAATGAATGTGGAAATTTGAAGAAACTTTTACAGGTTGACAATATTGATCATTCAATGCAAGTTATGTGGAAGAGATTTGAATATGAGAAATACTCAACAAAATCAGGAGTTGAGACCAGAAAAATTGTTCTCAAAGAGAGTGAGTTGTCTTACAATGAGTTTATGAAAAAAAAATTGCAATATCATATATCCACATATTCAACATTTTCATGGTGCTAGATGGAAAGCTAAGTAATTTCATGACTCAAAGAATTTCTTTCCAGTGGCTTGTATTCTCTCTATTATTGATTTCTTTGAGAACTATACATTTAGTCCTCAAAGTGAGATCCAAAGTCAATATTATCATTTAGAGCAAGTTGCAATATTTGTACAAGTTTGTTATAGGCATGCCAAAGAATATCTAGATGGTCTAAAAAGTAGCAAAGATGAATGAATTATCATCAAATAGGTTCACTTTTATATCAGTGATGATACAGGTCACGATAGAAGCTATGTATCCCATTGTTTTGTAATGTTTTTTGAGGACCTGAGACAACGTCAAATAGATGCTTCACAACATTGGATATGGTCTAATGGATGTGTTGGTAAGTGTTGATTTAATTTTTTTTGAAATTATATACATTTATTTGTTTACTTAACTTGTTCAAACTTAATTAGTTGTACACATATAGTTTATTTTTACTATCTTAGTTTTAAATGAAATTGGTTGTAACGTCATAGGACAATTTAAGTCAGCAAAAGCTTTTAATTGGTTAAGCCAACAACATATTAGAAGCGACATAAATTTTTTGTGGAATTTCTATGAGAGTGGACATGGAAAAGGAGAGCATGGTGGAGCTGGAGCATGTGTGAAGCGTGCACTTCACCAACACTAACTTGCAAGTAACACCATATCGATTTTTAGAAAAAAATCTAATTATGTTTTTTGAGATCGTCTTTTCCTTTCAACTACAAAACCTCTTAACTTGACATTTCACCAACATGAACTTGCAGGTAATGCCATAAGGAATGCACATGAAATTGTTGAATGGTACAAAATTCATTTTTCTGCCCATGACTCAATATACAACGCACGATATGTTTGGGAAGTTAAAGGTACATAAATGAATTTGTTTTATGAATTTCAATGTGTACACATGAATTGATTTTCAATTTTATACACTTTTTAATTGGATGTTTGAAATTTACAGATATTGATTGATCAACTCTTACTAATTGTCAAAAAATTAGTGGTATTAGAAGTTTGCATAAAATCATGACAGTAGGACATAGTAGGTGTCCAATAATTCAAGTGAGAGAAAAATCATGTTTTTCTGTTGATTGCATTGAGAACAATGCAAATTTACTCTACAATGTGAGAATATTAGAGATGGGTATGTTTCACAATGGGAAATAAAACAATTAGTGGACACATTGAACCCTTTTGAAGATAATGACATTGTAGATATCTATAAACCTCTATATTCAATTGATTACAAACGTGTATCAGATTTAGTCATTATAGGTAAATTTTAAATTTTTAAATTGAATTTTATTTCTTACAATTGATTTATATTCTACCTAAGCTGAGCATGGTTTACTACATGGTATGTACAGGAGATATTTTTGTTATTCTTGCAGATCTTAACAATGTAGAAGGTGTAGATTACTATCTACTAATATGTACACAACCAAAATGCAAATTGTCAAAATCAATGACAGATGGTGATGGACGAGAGAATCCTACTGGATCAGTGGTTGTTGAAGGCACATACTATCGACAAAAAAAGATAGATACAAATGGAATTATATTTATTGATTATATGCCAGGTCAAAAGGTTTTACATTATAGTCATTTAGTTATAGCAACAAGATTGAATCTTGAAACTTTACCAAAAAGAGGGCGCGCCAAACAAAGGTGGAGGTTGCTTATTCAAGACCATGAAAATATTTTAGAGATAATAAAAGATAGAGAGGATCCAGATTATATGTACAAGAACTTTAAGATATTTTTTTACATATATATTTTCTATGACAGTACATACATGTAACATTTGGGGATGAGGTCCCCCATTTGTGACCTCACTAGTTCATAGCTTTGGGTCAAAAGCGTTTACCCCTTGAATAAAAATAAAACATTTGGACCTAAATTTGAAAATATTTTTATTTTATGTTGAATTCAAATAATTTCATTCAATAGTATCCCATGAAGCTTTATTTTTTGTGATCTTATTTGCCTATAAAGCTTTCTTAAGGTGATCTTATTTGTGATCTTATTTTCCTTTAAATCTTTCTTAAGGTCAGTTTAACCGCATGTTTGTGGATATCTTTGGTGCATAATTATAACACATAATTTTGATCTTACTTTTGATGATATAAAAAACACTATAGTTGAGAACACTCTTCACTTAATTCCTAAAACCCTTCCCTTCCTACGTTGCATTATGAAATCGTAATGTAAAATGTTAGTCTTAGATAATTTTTAGTCAAATATAGTTAGCTATTATTAGAACTTATTAGATTATGTCATGTTGGATGTTTTATGTTGTGATTAGGCTATACTTATATTTTGTAGACGCAATTGATGTTTCAACTAAGTGTAGGCACATGATATCCAATGATGATTAATATGGAGATGATTAGGTTAGGTAAACATGTATGCTTGAAATATCCATCTCACTTAATTCAAGTTGTGAGATGAATCATATGTAGCCTTATGAAAACCATGATTTGAATTGGTGTCATATCTAGGTTCTTGTGTCATGAATAAATCTATAAAGTGTGTATTTTCTTTATGCATGATTTATTTATATATTATTACATTTGCATTTTTTTGTCTTCAAAATGTTTTCTTAAGTGTTTTTGAAACATTTAATATTTTTTCAAACCAAAAAGAATTTTATTGATTAATGTTTTAGTGAGAATTTATTTTATAATTTAACTATTGTATGTTGAAAATATATTTTTATTATCAAATGCCTTAATAAATTATCATGCAATTTACTAAATTATTTTATTGACAATAAAATGTGAAAGGTTAAATAGACCCATTTAAAATGGCTATGCATTAGTCATTGAAATAAAAATGTTTTTTATTCATAAATGATGTGGAAATTTATTAGTCATAATTTAGAAAATGACAATATCTAATTGTGGAAAATAACTATTTTGAATGTGAAAGGAGTAAAAAAATTTAATTAGAGGTTAGGGATTTTTGAGACAAAAGGAAACACAAAGTCAATTTTGAAACATTTGTTCATTTTCCCTATTTCTCTCTTCCCTCTCCTCCATGGTGTGAGCTATTATTTTGCAAAATTATTGTTTACAAATTTCTTGTGGATTAGGATATTTAGGTTGGATCTAAAAGAGGGTTGCCAAAGGATTGTGTGCATTACATTCAAGAAGGATAATCTTTGTTGTTGAGGGTTTTGATTTGTGAATGTATTATTCTATTTTGATTTATACAAACATGCTTAGATAGTTTTCATATTTTTCATCCTTCACCTAAGGAGATTTTATGTCTTTCCAATTGTAGTATGCTAAGTTTGAATCAAGATCTATATTTTTACTTGTGAAATTTATATTTGTAAGTTTTTATTTTTGGAAAATTACATTTTATGATAGATATATGGAATTTTTTTGCTAAATCATTACCATTTGAAAAGAGTAATCTCCTAATTTGAGTTCTCAAAAGGGTATATTCCATTTTAGTTTTTTATTTATTTTTAAAATTGAAAAATTTCCAAAATTCATTAATGATGTTTTTGGGAAGTTTGTATGGTTTTTTTTTAAATATCAAAATTGAGTTGTAGACCATATTAAACCTTTTTGTTTTGTAGGATGAAAATTATCCTTATGGAAATGCATTTATCTATATTTTGGATATGAGTGTCTTTGTTTTTTACCTCAATTTATGTGTCACAATATTTTAATCACTTTGGACCTTTTGGTGTTAGGATTTAACTCTAGAGTTAGGAGTAGAGTGAATTTTTATTTCCATTCAAATTTGAATGGTAAACTAGAGGAGCTTGAGAATGGATAAAATATAAAAATATAATTTAATGAGATCAAATAAACATAGACATAATTAAGACTCAAGACATTATCATGATATTTCTGTGATAGAATATCATCGATACATTGTCACTTGATCTTTTTGTGATTGTTAGAATGTCATTGAGACACTATCACAATCTATTCATAATTGTTGAATTTAATTGAGGATATCTCATTATTAATGGGGGAATACTATTTAACTATATAAGGATTTAAGCAGTATCATTACGAAATTCTATTCCCTACATCTAGTAGCCCCATCCTTTTAGATTAGCAGGTTGTTTATATCCAATGTGTGTACATAAATATATTCACATGATTATTGGTTGTCCTTTCCATTCTAATTGTATGTTATTGATTTTTATTTTCATTTTCACTATTTGATTATTGGTGTTTATCACCATTTCAAATGTTTTATTAGTAGTTATCATTATTTACTTTGTATGTTATTAGCAGTTATCACCATTTACTTTGTGTGTTATTAGTGGCTAACACCATTACTAATGGATTCCATTATTTGATATTATTTTTTCAATGTGTATTCTATTGGATGCCTCATGTATGATATGCAATTAGTATGTTTGATTATTCAACCACTTTGTTTTGTGTGAGTGTTGTTGGACTACCTAATCAATATGCTCCTAGTACAAAGGGGTCGGCCTTATGGTCACACATTATTGGGTGATGTTGATCATTATTAGGTCCATATGGATTCTTTGATATGTTCATTGGAGGGTGTGGAATTATCTTGTTTTATCTTGTTAGTTGTATATTTATATTTCTATTTTCTTGGAAAAGTTGTAAAGATGGATCTTGTAATCCTTGATCAGCTTCAAGAATTTATATTTCCATAATAAGATGAACCATAATGTAAAATGTATATATATTGTAAAGTATAATAAGATAAACCATAATGTGAAACCATAATGTAAAATGTATATACTATAAAACATAATAAGATGAACCATAATGTGAAACCATAATGTCAAATGTATATAATGTGAAGATCATCATCTAAGAACCATAATGTGACAAATCACAATATAAAATGTATAACAAAGCATGTATCTGCATGTAAAATAAATCAAATTGGAGGATGCCTAATATGACTATAGATCGATCTCTCTCTTTATCCCTATCTGGATCCATGTCTTGATTCTCTAGATCCCTAGCCTGATGCCTCTCTTGATCCTTGTCTCAATCCATGTATTGATCCTCCTGAGCCCTACACAAGAAAGTACATTAATTAATTTAATGTACACATGTGTAAATGTAAATTCATCTTAAAGTTTTGTACTTTCAATATTTGAATGTATCAAGTACTTTAAGTATTATAAATGTACCTCAAATGTACCATGCATAGGATTCTCTGCATGCTCCAAATCTCCAAAGCGTGACAAACCCTTGTTTTGCTACAAATATAAAAATACAAGATTTCAATGAAGAGTGAGAACTACTTTAAAGTCAATTTTATTTTATATATGGATGTGAATTTTTAGAACACAAAATATATTTGATTATTTGAAAGTACCCGCGTCTCACCCTAGAGCACTCTACCAATGTCACTAATGTCACGAGAATGCATAGTGAAATCAAGGACACCTGTATCAGGTAGAGGACCAGTGCCAAAGAGAAGTGAGCTATATGTGTCATGTACATCATGTGTAGTAACCTCAGGGACTGTAGGCTGGTCTAGAATATGTTGATCATCTTGTGAATTCGCCTCACCTCGACCTGATTGTCTACCAAAATGTCATCTAATATGAGCTACTACACCATCTAAAGAAATCCCATACTCATCATTGATAAACTAGTAAGATGATAGTAAATCAGCAATGGGAATTGAAGCAACATTACATACAATGGCTTCACTCATCTGGGCCACATCTGACGATGATGGTAGCTCTACACAAATGTAGGGATCATAATTGGAAAATGTAGCCTCAGTGTGGGAGGAAGGCTAATCCATGGACATAATAAGTATCTTCCTACATGATCAGATGACATATGATTGACCTGAGTAGCAATCACGACAATATTGTCAAAAAGGGTAGACCAGGTAGGTGTTGTTCTTACACCTCCTTCTACTACTAGTTACAAACATTTTGGAAGAACCAAAAAGTTTGGACCAACTAATGCCCTCTTGTTGACAGGTGATGGAAAATTTGCACGTCTAAATTAAGGTTTGTCATCAAACCTCCCTTTTCCCTATCCAGCATGTGAAGGAATAGATTTGTGTAGTCCATTGCCAACCCTAAATGAAACTCAACATATAGTTTTTTACAAAAATAAAGTGGAAACTCATTATGAGGCCATTTGTGATGGGCTGCCAACCATCTAGGATATATAAACAGAGCAACAAGGTCATTTGTGCATCTAGTAACAACATATCCTCTAACTTTATTTTGTCCTATATAATGAGGGAACATGTTGTGCACATTATGTGTTGAAACTCTACTAGTAATAGAATCAATTTTCTTTGTACCAATAACACTGCTAGCAAGGGACCTATAAAACTCCTCAATGCTGACCTCATCATAAGGATTGTAAGATCAAATCATGTGAATCATAAGATGGATCTCGTGTTGAATGCTTACTAATCTATATCTATTAGGGAGATTAGGGGAGTTAAGTATTGTTTGGTCCAAACATCTCAAATTATTCTCTAATCTCCTAATGCTATCATTATATAAATTAGACCTAGCCTCAGCTTGCTACTGAGACTGAGTGGAATGATGTGATCCCTGATCATCATTCATATCTATATAAATACAAAGATCTACAAATTTAATTAAAACAAAAAAATTACAAATATGTACTTATTTTATTTCTCTAATTTAGTAAAATATGAAATAACCATTTTTCTAGTAAGATGCTCCATAGGAAATTACAAAAAATAGGAAATATGAGCAATGAGTGGCTTGAACATCATGAAGTGAAAATAAGAACAATTTTAAGTTCATTCAACTATCTATGAAAAAGAGGGAGAAAGGGAGAAAGTGGGATTATAAAAAATTTCCTATAAAAGAAGTGGTACTAAAATATTCTAATGAAACATTCACATGTAAAAGTAACATGTAAGCATATAAATACATAAATCTTGAATTCTTTAAGAATTATGGACATGAGGATTAAATTTGACTAAATTCTTAAACAAAGAATCTCACGTGTTATCATTTAAAATTGTAGGGTATCTCTAAATTCCAAATAACAATCATACAAGTGTGTATAATATAGGATAAGAGTGTATGATTAAGTATAATTCATTTATATAAGTAGGGATAAGGAGATAATCATGCATAACTTATATTTAAAGAGATATATTATATTTTAGGATACTTACAAATTGCAATCAACCATTTAAGCAATTCTACACTATAATTATGTGTGGTTAAATTCTACTTCATGTTAGAGAAGGGGATATTCTATTATGATTGATATCTTAAGTGTTTATCCTTTTGTCATTACACACATCTAGGCCTTTTTGGATGCCTCACTAAGTGAATGTATAATACCATTCTTGGTGATGGCACTATACATTCAATACAATAAATGATCAATCAAATACAAAAGAATATTAAATAACAATAATTGATCAATCAAATAATTTATTGAAATAATATTGGAAGGCTATTAATTGGAGTTATGTGAATCGACAAGTGAAAATAGTTATAGTGGAAATTTTGGTGCCTACAATGTATGAAAAGATATGACTTAAAAAAACTCTATAATTTCATTTAAATGCATGATTTTGTAAATATATTTAGGTGGTGCAATTAAATGAAATTATAGTCATACTTTCTTACATTAAGGTGTAAGTCATATCCTAAAATACATTGTGCTAGGCACCAAAATTTCTACTATAACTAGTTTCACTTATCCATTCACATTTAACTCCAATTACTAAGGGTAGTAATTGTAGTTATGTGAAAGGATAAGTGAAACTAGTTATATAGTAGAAATTTTGGTGCCTACAATGTATTTTAGGATATGAATTACAACTAGATATATAATTTCATTTAAATTCATGATTTTATGAATATATTTAAGTGGTGTCCATTTAAATGAAATTATAGTCATACTCATACATTAAGTTGCAAGTCATATCCTAAAATACATTGTGCTAGGCACCAAAATTCTAGTATAACTAGTTTCACTTATCCATTCACATAAACTCCAATTACTACCCTTCCAAGATTATTTCAATAAAGTATTTGATTGATAAATTATTGTATTGAATGTACACCATCACCAAGCATGACCTATTAAACATTCACTTGGTGTGAGGCATCCAAAAAAGCCATGATAACCCTTCCACATTATTTCAATAAATTGTTATTTAATATTCTTCTATATTTGATTGGCATTTTGCATGTTCAATGAATTGACTACATTTGAAGGTTGATATGTCAAAGAGTGAGTCTACAAATATATTTTGAACCCAAGTTTTCCTACATTCAATACATTAAATGATCAATAAAATACAAAAGAATATTAAATAACAGTTTATTAAAATATTTTGGAAGGGTAATAATTGGCCCTTTTCACCATTCTCAATGATGGTATACATTCAATACAATAAATGATCAATCAAATACTTTATTGAAATAATCTTGAAAGGGTGTATTAATTGGAGTTATGTGAATAGATAAGTGAAACTAGTTATAGTAGAAATTTTTGTGCATAGCACAATGTATTTTAGGATATGGCTTACAACTTAATGTAAGAGTATGACTATAATTTCATTTAAATGCACCACTTAAATATATTCATAAAATCATGCGTTTAAATGAAATTATATCTAGTTGTAAGTCATATCCTAAAATACATTGTAGGCACCAAAATTTCTACTATAACTAGTTTCATTTATCCATTCACATAAACTCCAACTACTACCCTTCCAAGATTATTTCATTAAAAGTATTTGATTGATCAATTATTGTATTGAATGTACACCATCACCAAGCATGACCTGTTAAACATTCTCTTAGTGTGAGGAATCCAAAAAGACCAATTATTACCCTTCCAAATTATTTCAATAAATTGTTATTCAATATTCTTCTATATTTGATTGGCATTTTGCATGTTCAAGTGAATTGACTATGTTTGAAGGCTGATAGGTGAAAGAGTGAGTTTACAAATTTACATTTTGAACCCAAGTTATCCTATATTCAATACAATAAATGATCAATCAAATACAAAATAATATTAAATAACATAACTTTTATTAAAATAATTTGGAAGGGTAATAATTGGCCCTTTTCATCATTCTTCATGATCGTATACATTGAATACAATAAATGATCAAATAAATACTTTATTGAAATAATCTTGGAAGGGTATTAATTGGAGTTATGTGAATAGATAAGTGAAACTAGTTATAGAAATTTTTGTGCCTAGCACAATGTATCACAATATATTTTAGGATATGTATTTTAGAATATGACTTACAACTTAATGTAAGAGTATGAGTATAATTTCATTTAAATGCACCACTTAAACAT
>VDFB02357894.1:37741-48032 GCA_007258455.2 Sequoia sempervirens
TTTTTTCTATTTGTTTCTTGACATCAACTAAACATCACTTTTTCTTGAAATTTTTAGCATAACAAAATCTGCTTTTAAATTGATAAAAAAATATCAATTTTTTTGTTTAAATTTGAAAAATTACAGGAATAAACTTCAACAAAAGTTCTACATTTTATTAGTTTACATCATTTTGAAATTCAAAACATAAATACCACTTTTATGTGGTTGAAGTTCAGAACTTTTTCTCATGTTGGCCGATTCCTTTATAAAGTGTGACATAGGTTTGTACTTGTAGACATACAAAATTGACATCATGCATTCCTCATATTTAATTAAATCATATTCGCTCGATCAATTAAATAAATCAAGTTTATTTGTTTAATCTCCTAAGTTATCTCTTTAATTAAATAAATCAAGTTTATTTAATTAATCTCCTAAAGTCATCCATTTAAATTAAATAAATTCATCTTTATTTAATTTAACACTAACATCATCCTTTTTGATTAAATAAATCAAGTCTTTATTTAATTAAATCTAAAATCATTTTCTTCTCATTTTGATTTATTTTAATCCACATAGCACATACTCCTCCATCAACCCATGGGATGCTTCCTTTGGATGGACACATAGATGATCTTCATTTAGAATAGGATTCCTTTACTCCTGACATTATTACACAAGAAGAGCAGGTTATTGATTCCTACAGTCAAACTGAATTATCAATAGTAGGATCAAATATATCCCAAATTCAGACTGAGGACATCATGTATGAAGATATCCAACATTATCCACTCAAGGAAATAGGTCAGATAGAATAGGATATTCCAGAGTTAGCAAAGAAGAAAATTGAAATAACATCATCTGTAGTGGTTATTTATCAGAGAATTCTTATTGAACAAGACATCTCAAAACATGCAAAATCAAAGAACAAAGGTGCTACTACCACCATAATGGGGGTAACTTTGTCTCAAGCAAACGTCAACATAGGGAGCACAAAAAATCCTTACGATGAAACCGATGCTAATACTACAACTAGCCACGTCAGGAATCTTCATTCACCCATCACCCCATCCATGAATTGGGACCAACATCAAAAGACATATTTGAATCAAAGCATGAAGAACGTTATCAAAACAAAAGAAGCTAAGAAGCATAATGGAAAAATCAAATACAAGTGGATACCAAAAGAGATACAAAAGAAAGACTATCTCTATCAAACTCCATTAGTCAAAGAAACTATGGAATGCAAAATAAAAAAGAGAAAGTATCCATCAAAGATGTCCACAAAGGGAAAAGTTGGCTTCTCAAGCTATGTTCAAAGTGTATCAAGCAGTTGGTCCTAGTTCCATGCACACTTCCGTATCCACCCATCATTGCTCATCTTCCCAAGTTTGGAGAGTCAAAGGTTCCAAACTGTCAACCAATTCATCTTTTATTCCTAAACACACAACTCCATCCACACCTCCATGCATGAGATCCAATTCTCAAATTGACCATATATTGGCAACAACCCTTCATCATAAGGATTCTGAAGGCATTCTATCACAATGTATGCATAGAGACAGAGTTAACTCCAGTATTGGTAAAGCAGATCAAGAATCCCAAAAGTTGCATTCAAGTGCACATATCTTGCAAAGCAGCTTCTTGTGGGATATGGGTGGCACATTCATGATAGAAACATCTACATACGACACCAAGATTGGTTTAGCAGCATGAGCTTAAAATCTTTCAAAAATGAAAAAATTAGAAAAAGGATTGAATAAAGTAAAAGAAAAAAATTGTCCTCCAATAAAAACCACTATGGCGGTGCTTTGGACAGGTACCATGATGAAAACCTAGAAAACAGACATCATGTGTAGAATTGAGCATTTATGTGTGCCAGTTCATGTGAAAGCATCTTATCTCATCCATAATAAATTCAACATTCCATCCATCTTATATCCATAATAATTCCATTTCATCTATGAACCATTTATCCAATCCATTTTCATCCATCTTCCAAGTTATCTTGATCTTGATGAAAATTTGGTGTACACTTTACACTTGCTTATGGTAAACATCTTGACATGAGTCATTTTCATTGATCACATCATCGACATTATCTGAGCTATGAAGCATTATCCAAATGAGCATTCCTTTGTTTGAGCACCTTATCTTATCACAAGATAATCCTTGTCATCCTTTGCATTCTTACCATATCCATCCATCCACGCACCTATCCAAGAATCCACCCATGGCATTCCATACATTTCTAGACACTAGGGGCAGTTATGTACATCTTTCTTTGGGAATAAATCTTGACATATATCCTCCAACTTATGTGGTGATCCAAACATTGGTAAACATGAAATCAAATTGGTTAAGCAGTGTGAGCCAAAATCCAAATCACTGGCCCATAGCATATTTTGACAAGAAGAAATTCCTTATCAATCTTCATCTTTCATCGAACATCAATCCAAATAATCAATATCAATCACATCTAATTTGTACTTGAATGTTGTATGAAATCATTCAAAACAATTTTGTTCCAAATCAAGCTTCAAAATCCTAATCAATCAAATCCAAGCAATCCATCATCATCTCGGGATATCCATCCTAATCCTCGTGTTGCTTAACACTATCTTTGAATTGTTGTGTATCCTCAACAATGTTATCATCATCAATCCATCAATCGTCCGATAAGCCTAGCTTGGTTTCAACAAAATCCCAAAAGCGAGCCGATATCATCACACATGTGTCCATATCCAAATCATCAAAACATACAAAAATCAAAACATTAAAAACCAAGAAAAATCCAAAAAGCATCATAAATCAAAATCAAAAACACTAAAAAGTCAGGAGAAAGCGTCAAGAAACACACCATCAGAAGACTGTAGTCTTTTGAGCTTAAATGTGAAGCCAAGGCTAATCTGGTAAGCCCAGAAATAAAATCAAAACATTCAAAAAGTACAAAATCAAAAACATTCTTAAAATCTTAGAAAATGCAAAACATTTGAAAATTTGAAAATCAAAACATTTGGCAAAAAAATCTTGAAAATACCAAAAACAACCCCAAAATGTTTCAAAACATCAAAAACATCCAAATATTTGAAAAAATCCATCTGTCCCATTTTGCTTTCACAGGTCTGCAATAAATCACTCATCCATAATAAACTAATCATTACACTCACCCTTTGGAAAAACAAATGGAAACAAGCACAACAATCAGCAAAAGCAAATTTCAAACAAAAAATCAAAATCAAAGCAACAAACCTTTAAATGCAAAATAAAACTCTTGATCATTTGCAAACATGTCAATTGACCTTATATCAATAGCCTATCAAACAACCTATCAACTTGCCACCATCCACTAACATGTCCTAGGATGCATCCTTCCTACAATGGGCATTATCTTTTGGCCAAACACTTTGGATAAACAAAACGACGTGCCGCCATCCACTAACATGTCTACGGTTATCGCTCCTACAATGGGCATTATCTTTTGGCAAGAAAAACACTTTGGATAAAAGCGGCGTGCGCCATCCACTAACATGTCCTAAGATGTATCCTTCCTACAATGGGCATTATCAATTGGCAATCATTTCGGTTCTTATCCTAAACAAAACAAATCCATTTGGCTAGAGGTATGAAGAACATTGACTTGTTTGTGTGCTTGATCTTTTCTTTTTTATTTATCTTATTTCACTCATTCCAATGACCTCTCGATAATGTCTAATCAAAGTGATTTAGAGAGAAAGGAATGGGGCAATGATCATTATCTTTTTGTCATTGTGCTTGTTGGTTGTTCTTGTAATAATATAACTTGGTGAATAATTTCTTTGTTAGGTGCATCTAGCAAGGTTACATTATATCCGAAATTAGTAGAGCAAGAATACTCCTATCTATTTGTTGAGTGAAGTCATGTGCCTTTAGGTACAAAGCATGCATCCTATTTCTTTTATGCATTGTATCTGTATTGTTGTTTATACCTTGATACATCATATCTATGTGTGTTATCAAACATAATGTAAGTAGCCCTTTTAATGTCCCAATTCCTTATAATAAAATCATCCACCTGTCATCATCATCTTTAATAAAGTTGGCTTCTTGAGATCCTCTTGTCATCATCTCATTTCTTTTTTTTTGTGCTAACATCATACCGGAGATAGTTAATCATCATCACCTTGATGCATCCATCCATACATCATGTTCAACCTCTTTGTCCAAGAATCGACCTTAAAATCAAAATTTTATTTCGATCTCTCAGAAATGTACTGATATACTTCTTTTTGGGGCATCCAAAAAAATCAAGTATTTTTGAATTTTGATACGACAAGTTTATTCTTTGAACCAACCACGGTACAAGTACATTGCTTCCAAAAGGTGGAAAAAATGTGAGCAATGCAAAATTGACATCATGCATTCCTCATATTTAATTAAATCATATTCACGATCAATTAAATAAATCAATTTTATCGATTAATCTCTAAGTTATCTCTTTAATTAAATAAATGAAGTTTATTTAATTAATCTCCTAAAGTCATCCATTTGAATTAAATAAAAATTCATCTTTATTTAATTTAACACTAACATCATCCTCTTTGATTAAATAAATCAAATCTTTATTTCATTAAATCTAAAATCATTTTCTTCTCATTTTGATTTATATTAACCCTAAAATCTAAGTCAAAAGTCAAAATCACCTAATCTCCTATTAAATTAATCAAATCCTGATTAATTTAATCCTAATCACTTGAATCCTCTAGATTTTGCAACTTGCACCAATAAATCATGTCTTTGATTTAATAATTCCCTAATTACTTTCAAAATGGCATAAAAAAGGGCATATTCCTCCAATTTTTAAAATCCCTCCAAACGTCTTGTCCTCCAACATGGCATTAAATCCTCTTACATTGTCTCTTACATGTCCCCCACTTGGCATTTAAGACTCTTTCTTCTCCCTCCAACAAGCCATCTTTTGAATTTCAAATCTCCCCCTCTTGGGCACATTCATCAAAATGTGCACAACCTTCATCCTCTCACATCTTGACAAGTGGCATCATGTCATTGGTTCATGTTTTGTCCCACATCCTCCATGTTTTGCATTCTTCCATCCTTCTTGGTTATAAATAGAGGCCTCCTCTATTGTATTAATCCTCCACAACTTGATCACTTATCATCTTGCATCATCTATCATCCAGGAGCTTATCAAGGATTGGGAAAGGGCTTCTTTCCACATCAAAGAAGCACCAATCCACTATGAGATAGGGTTTGATTCATGTTATTGAGTGTTTTATTTAGTTTCCTTATTTTCTTTGATTGCATACTTAACATGATTTAGTATTTCATAGGGATGTTGTGGTTTGCTTTGCTTTAAATGATTAACCATGTTAGTGTGTGTTGAAGTTTTGAGCATTTTGCAGATTTTAACATCCACAATACTTTTACCCTATAGGACTTTTCAAAGGTATTCACACTTAATTCAAAGGGTTTTAAATTTGATGAACATGTTGATGTGTGTTTAAGTTGTTTTGAAACCAAGCAATGTGTCAAACTGACTCACAAGTAATAACAATCCTAGCTCAAGTGGGTACATTCTTCTTGGTGGGCTTAACTCATGCCTCAAAGGGATGATTTTACATGCAACTTATGGAGGATTCAAATAGAGGTATTTTAAGAATGAACTCTTAAGCTCTATGACCCAACCAAAAATTAGACTTGGTAAGTAACTTCTTGGAAGTAAATTCCAATGCACCACTTTAAAGAACGCTTCAAAAATGGACTTGGTTGGCTACTACACAAAGGTTTTTAATGAAAACAAATCGATAAAACTAAGATGAATACTACCATCCACTAGCCACTTAAAGAAATATAGTTGTTCCCTTTTAACCCTTATGTCAAGAGTTGGATTAGGTGTGGTATGTTACTGCCATAGATTGAAGCTATTATTTTTCAAGTTTAGAACCTTTATATAGCCCATCGGTAAATGTGCATTGATTGAGAGTCACTTAGATGAGTTCTCCATTGTGGGATGTATCTCATTAGTAGGCCCTCTCATAATAATAAAAATGCTATTTCTCTTCACCCAAGATCACATGAAACATAAGGGGAGAGGATACATAGCAAGTTCTTAGGGTGAATCAAAATAAGAAAGTAAAATTGAGTGTTTCTCTTCACTCAAGATTGCATGAAGCACAAGGGGATTGGATATGCACTACAAGTGTATACAAGCAAAGTAAGCACATCAAACACTCATTTATTTTAACCCAATATAGCAAAATGACTTCATTTTAAGCACCAATGGAGGTGTTTTTTCATTTTTGTTTAATTTTAACTAATATCACAAAATGAAGTTGTATGGGTTCAATTTTAACCAACTTTGAAAAGACTAAAAAGCATTTGTATATTTTAAGCCCAATTGAAAGCTAGTTGTCCTAAGATTATAAGTTTTAAAACCCAATGGAAATTTAGTTGTCCTAAAACATGAAGCAAAACAACATATGATGGGTTATAATTATCCCATAAGTGTTAAAACACTTTTGCAATAACTAGAACTAAGAAAAACCAAAAATCCAAAATTTCAATCTTTTTCCAGTATTTTCTAGGTTCTAGTAAATTGTGTTTTTTGGAGGCCTTCAAAGTGGAATTTGGAGTTGAAACTTGTGTTAGTCCCTAAAAATTGGTTTCCATAGGCACTATTTTTTAGGGACTGAGTTAGTACTCTTGGAGACCTTTCCAATGGTGCAAACATATGCAAATTTTGAGCACCGAGTAGAAAATTATGACCCCAACAAGTTGGGGTAAATAATTTTTTCAAATTTGCAAAACCAATTAACCTCACAAAAATAAAACTAGATGTTATTAAAAGATCAAAGAGTATATGAAATTGAAAATTTAAAGCATATATGAAAACTGACTCTTTATTTTTACTTGCAATAGCGTTGTTTTAACTACACTTGCGTCATTGAAAATAAATTGCGTTGCTTTGGTGAAATGCAACTGTATTGCTCTACACAAACCAGTGACCTCAATAGCATCAAAATATTAATAGTGTCGCCATATTCAAAATCATGAAATTAATCAAAAAAACAATAGCATCGCCATATGCAAACGTGCCGCCAGATTTCAAATGCGTCACTGTATAAAAAATAAAGGTGTCACCATATGCAAATGCATCACTATAGTTGTCAAATGCATCGTTGTATTTGTAAACTTCAAAACACATGAATCTCAAGAGAAATTCATCAAATTTGGTTAGTATATCCCTACTTCTAGCACCAAAATGTGATCATAGTCATAGTATGAGTTACATACACTAGATCCAAACGAATTTAAGTTATATTAAACTCCCTAAGCTACAATCCCAATGAGATGTTAGAAAGCTTCAAAAACAAGCAACCATTAAACTAATCATGAAATAAACCATGAAAATATAAAAGAAACCTAATCTAAAACTCCAAACCTTATCCCATTGGGGGAGTGGTGTCGTATTGATATGGAATGATGACCCTTTCCCAATCCCTTGGATAAAATGAGCATCTAATCGAACTCCATTGATGAAAGCTTAAGATAAAATGGATGAAACTATGCTAAGGGTGGATGAAAAAGATGAAAAATCTTGATAATGGATGCAAGGATGAATAAAGATAGTATTCAAATGAGTAGCATAACTTTTCTTTGATGGAAGTGGATCCATTTCTCTCCAAAATGTGAGGTATTTATAGGAGAAAATGGTGAATGAAGGGCTAAGATTGATTTGGTCAATCAATGGTCAAGATGAAATATGAGGTGAAGACATGGAGCAAGGATTCTCATCAATGGATGAGAATGCAAGATCACATGGATCAAAGAATTAATCAATGGATCACAATGATTCAAACAAACACACTTTCAAAGTTGTTAGAAAGTTTGTTAGGAAAGAATATTCCATTTTTGGAGTTCAAGTAGAAGGATATTCCAAGGGAATATTCCCATGCAAGTGGATGGGTGAGGAAAATTAGTAATTAGTTAATTAAACCAAAGTTTTAATTGTGCAAGTTGAGGAATATTAGGATTATCATTAAATAATTGACTTATTTAATGAAAGGGGTTAAGTGACATTTAATTAAATGATTTAGATTATTTAATTAAATGAGAGGACATAAGGGGGTTCAATTTAAATAATTTTCATTATTTAATTAAACAAGATGGAATGTTAGTGTGAAACAAGGTGAATTAACCTAATTAAATTAATTAGATTAATAGATGAGAAAACGATGCATTTAATTAAATAGTCAATAAAGGGGATAAATTTAGGACAAAATGTTGTTAGTGATCAAATTCAAGTGTGTAATACCATTCAAGACAATTTTAAGTGCCTACAACATTAAATATGTTTCTTTATTATATGTAATGTATGCTATTTCTATATTTAATAGGCATGTACTTGAGATAAAAAATAAAACCTGATATGTGTGTTAGCTATCCCTATTTTGGTATATAAATGCACATAAGATGCATTGTAATTATTTTTTGTAATATATATTATTTCTTTCAATTATTCAATAATTTAAATCAATAGTATTAGTCAAATTTATAGAGGAATATAAACATAAATGAAAAAATAAATAAATATGCACAATTAAATACTTATAGGTATTATGTATTTGATTTTTTGCATAAAAATTCTTCTTAATGAAACTAATTATTTTGAGCATAACAAATAAATGATGTTTAAAATACTAAAATTTATTAAGATCAACTTAGGGATAGGGAATGTTGGGGTTTGGTATTTAATATGATAGTTGTAGTGTATAAAAATGTATCCATTTACATTTTCACACTTGTTTTGGACCTCCTTGCTAAAATGAGGTTTATTTATGCTTTAATTGGTCCTATTTTACATCCACACGCCTAATTAAATGCATTTTCCTATGGATAATCCTGACATTTAACAAATGTCAAATCATAATTTAATATTTGAGGTTATGTAGTGATCTGGGACTCATACACCACCTTGGGCGTATGGGTCCAACCTAGGTCTTGTGACTTGATTTTAGATGTTGCATTAAACAAGACATTTCTTAGAGTTTGTGTCTTGGGTTTAAGCCACTAGGACTCATATGCCCAACCTAGTGTATGAGTCCCGCTTTAATCAGGATCTATTTTAAATCAAACTCTTGGCAGAATTTTGTTATCCTAGATATGATGTTGGCTTGTAGTGTTGTAATTTTGGGAAATTTGGCATAAAAAATATAAATACAAGGTTATTTCACATAATTTCTCCTAGCAATTCAAGTATTCAATTATCCTAGCAAATTCAAGTGATCTTATGAGAATTCAAGTATTCATTCAAGAGAATTCAAGAGTTGATTATCAAGCATTTGAAGCAACATTCAAGATTCAACCATCATGTCAAAGATTTCATGCATCATGTGTGTTTGTGAGCTAACATTTGTGATGTAAGTTTTCATGATTCAAGCAAGAATTTAAAGACATTATCTCATATCAAGATCAAGATTCAAGATCCACATCCATTGGAGTCATTTGACACAAGTTTGCAACCTTTATTTGAAGGGATTAGTGAGTTGCAACATTGCATTTTTTCATTCATCATTCCTTCATGCCATTTCATTTTATTTTGAGGTTTAATTACCAAAACAGGGTTTGACCAAGGTAAACCCCTATTCCCTAGCACAACATTTTTTCCTCTTGATGTGTGTTTGTAGATTTAGGTTAATTGGAGCTTGAAGATCCTTTGTAGAAAAAATTGCAAAAGTTGTCATCTTCATGGAAAATCATCTATAGGTTAGAATTCAAACTTCCAGACTTGGAGAATTGGACAATATGAAATCTACAGAAGATTACTAGAGGCTACAAAAATATCAATCAAACCCTAATACTGGGACTAAATCTCCCCTTGGGTGTATGAGTTCCAATACAACCCTTTTGCTAGATTTTTACAGATCCAGATCAATCACCAAAAGATTCTAGATCCTATCCAAATTCTTGTTGTAGGACTAAATCACCCAACCTGGTGTATGAGTTCTAGTACACTTCAAAAAGAAGAATTTTAGAGTTGCAAATCTTGCTTGGAATCCATCAGTTTACCAAGTTCCTTTCTATCTAATTTCTATTTGTTCATTTGATTTAATGCTCTCAAGTTTCTAGGGTTTAGTGCATTACAGTTTGCATTTCTCCTTTGAAGCTTCATTTAATGGTGAACCCCCCATTTAATCACACCCAAGGAAACCACCACTAGTTTTTCCCTCAATTGAGTCACTTGGTTGAGGGATCTTGGTTTCCTAATGAACTAAGGAGTGAAATGGGTCCCTAAGTTCTATCTCCCAAA
>VDFB02357896.1:0-26838 GCA_007258455.2 Sequoia sempervirens
TCCTCTAAGCACAATGTGGGACTAGTAGGGACTAGTAGCGGTGTAAACACCGCTTGTAGGCCAAGCGGGGATTTGAACCTTGGTTGCACCATAAACGTGCAACCATCTAACTGTTACACCAACAGGTGATCCCCATTTTAATATTTATTATTATTAATATATCACTAATAAATTATGGTTATATATATAGTTGTTAATTTTTTCTTATGTGATTATTTTCTTTAATTATATATTAGGAAAAAATATTTAAATACAATCAAATGATCATGAAATTTAGGTCATATTTTTGATATATCTCATCATATAGTAATGAATCCTACCTACTATTATCCATTAACCTACCACACATATAGAAATATTACCTTGTTTGAATGAGAGTACACATGAAAATGCTTCTACATATACTCACACCCCTATATGCTTTACAAACATTCTAAACCTTGAAAATATTATAAACAAGTTAAATATTTTTTTATATTTGTACTTCTACTTAATGTGCACAAACCCATGATAATTTATATCTTATGTACAAATGCTGCATAAAATCATGTTAAGTGGGTTTACATAGATGTAATGGTGAAATTTTCATACTCATGCCATTTCACATTTAGTTTCATGTTTACTTTGGTTGAATATCTTGAATATAATAATATATTGATAAGTCTTTGTAACTCCTTGAATGGTTCACAAGAATTCAAACCTATTATTTACCACAATCTAACACACTAATCAATGGCTAAGTATAATGCATCCTTATTTTGGTAGGCCACATAAGCCTCCACATCATCACACCCAATTATTAGAATGACAATCATTTGATAACTTGAGCTTTAAGGACAATAGGGAGTAATGAAAAATTCTTCTTTCTCATAACAGGTAAGTATTTTATGGATTTTATTGATGATTGTCACATTTTAATGGGCCTAATTTATTAAAAGTGAAGATGAAACACTACATAAGTTTAATGAATTTAAGGTTATGAACATAAAATGCCTTAGATTAGATAGTGGAAGGGGCACATTAGTAGAGATTTTGACTGATTTATCATCAACCACAACATAGCATATTAGTGCATGGTGCTCTTCACTCCACATTAGAATGGGAATTCAAAGAGAAAAAGTCATTTTATCGTTGATATAACTAGATGAATGGTTTATACTAAACAAATATTTCAAGCCTAAGGAGAAATTATCATCTATGACACACTATCATTAACATACTCCAACTTGTTCGATAAAAGGGTGAAATCCTTTTGAATATTATGTATGAAAGGTTTTTTTATCTTATTATTATTGAATATAATGTGTGGGCTTACATTGTAAGAGCTACGAGTTCATTCTATTTGGATATAACAAGCCAAAACGATACTAACTACTCAAGGCTAACACAAAACGAAATCTTATTAAGAGAGATGTTTTCTTGAGAAGATGTTCTCAATAGATCTTCCTAATTTTCTAGCCTCAAATGAGAAGCCTTTGCTCATGCTATGGTTTTAATTTATATTAGTCAATAGAGTTGATTCATCACTTTCTCTAATATTTCAACTCTTGCTCTTCATGAGAGTATAGAAGAGTTATCTCAAAGGTTTTTCCATGTGGAACTTCTTATTTATGACCACATCATTCAAGAGGTTTACTCATCATCTATTTACTTAGAGAAGGGTTTGGTCTAAAATGTAGTATAAAATCTTCTTGTTTGCAAGTATCTTACCATTATTACAATTAAAACACTTAAGTGGTGTGTTGCTAGGAGAATTTACTTTGATTCTCAAGGATCATAGGTCTATGGGATCACTTAATTAAGCACTCACAAGTATTTTGTTGATGTTACTTAGCAGCGTCGAGTTGCTTCTTCAGATCCATGCACTTGAAGGCAATTCAAATGATAGCCTTAATGGCTATTTGAATTACGAGTTTATCCTTTGAAGAAGTCACAACTTTCTATGGGGGTCAATCTCATGAAATGGCGCAACCTTATGGTTGTAATTAATGATTATTTATTGTAATTAATATTTGTTGAGGAGGCACAAATTTCTATAGAGGCCAACCTCCCTTGATATTGATTTATAATTACATTTTATGAAGGCCGACCTTGCACTTGAAGAGGTGTGACCTCTCCACCATCATGTATATATACAACCTCATTTCATTCCATTTATTCATTAAGCAAGTTCATTCCATCCTTCACTCAAGTGCGAATTGTTTCAAGAGCAAATTGAGATCTGTAGGAGGCTGAGTCTATTGTTGGAAAATTGCATCACTGTATTTCTGTAGTTACATCAAATTGTGGTGTTATCTCTTGGCCCTCTTATTGGCCTTCATTGTAAAGGAGACTTTGTTTTGAGACTCAATATATAAGTGATATATTGTTGCTAGGTTTTTTCTCCCTTAGGAGGAGGGTTTTCCCGGGGTATCTATTGTGTTGTGTGTGTTTTTTTTTTGAATTAATTTATGTGCACTTAAATCTGATATTAAAATTAACATGGTATCAGAATGGGTGTGAAGTAAGATCTTGATTAGATTGTGCATTACAGAGATACTCTCTTTTCTCTCTCTCATTGTTGAGTAATTCTATCTCTTTGTCAAAATGGTGAACGGGTTGAAGATTGAGGATAGGCTTGAGGGAGCATCAAATTTCACTTCATGGAGGTTCAGAATCATGCTCACCTTGGAAGAGAATGATTTGGCTGAGTTTGTGGAGACCAAATTTCCCGAACTAGAGGAGGAAGAAGAGAAGTTGCAATGGAGGAAGAAAGATATCAAGGCAAAGAAGATGTTGGTTGATTCCATAAAGGATCATATTGTTCCTATCATCTCTAAGATGAAGACGGCGAGGGAGATGTTCAAGTCTTTGGAGGAGATGCACGAAATCAGCAACACAAGTTGAGCTCTTGCACTAAAGCAACAACTCCATCATGTGAAGATGGTGAAAGGAGAATCGGTTATTGCTTACTTCATGAAGATTTCAGAGTTGAGAGATCAGCCCTCTACAATTGGTCATGTGGTAGATGACAAGGACTTGACCATGCTTGCTCTTAATGGTCTTCCTTCATCATGGGAGTCTTATATTCAAGGGATTAGTGCAAGATCGAAACTTCCTAAGTTTGATTGGTTGAGAGCGGATTGCATTCAGGAGGAGTCTAGATTAGCTGCAAGAGGAATTGGTCAAAGCTCCACTAATGAGGAGATTCATGTTCTTGCCACCCATTCATCGAAGAAGAAAGGGAAAGGTGGAAAGAAAGGATACTTCAAGAGAAATAGAGATAAGGAATCCGATGGTGCCCCCGCATTCAAGAAGAAGAGAGACCTTTCCAAGATTCAATGCTTTAGATGTGACAAGTATGGCCACTTTGCTAAAGAGTGTCCCTCTAGGCCTAAGCAGTAGGCTACCATAGCAGATGTTCCACAAAAGGATTCTTGTGATTACTTATTCTTTTCGGCTTTGTCAAGCAGTGTACCTACCGACACCAACACTTGGTTGATTGATAGTGGTGCCTCTCGCCACATCACCGGATTCCGGGCTCATCTATCTAACTTGGTGGAGAGAGATTCTAGTGAACAAGTTATCATTGGAGATGATGCAAGTTACACAGTGAAAGGAGTTGGGACCTCTACTCTTCACCTGGACTCCGTCATTACCCTACAGCTGAATGATGTACTATTCGTTCCAGGCATCAAGAGAAACCTTGTTTCCATTTCAGCCTTGGAAGACAAGGGATACCAAGTTGCATTTTCAAAGGGTAAAGTTCTTGTGTGGACAAAGAACTCAAGTATCAAGACTGCTCGTGTGATCAAGGTTCGACATGAATGTCTCTACAGGCTATGCACTCAACCACTTTAGGCGTTGGTGCATGATTCCTCAAGGTTGTGTGATCTTTGACGTTGAAGATTCGCTCACCTTCATTTTCAAGCCCTACCTATCATGGAGAAGATGGTCACAGGCCTTCCAAAGTTTGACTAGGAGCACGAAGGTACTTGCAAGGGCTACGCTTTGCGAATCTGAGGAAGTATTATAAAGGTTCAAGGAGTTCAAAGCTCAGGTGGAGAATCTTTCGAGGAAGAAAATCAAAGTTCTGAGATCCGAAAATGGAGGAAAGTACACTTCCGACGGCTTTCAGAATTACTGCATTGAACCTGGGATTAAGAGGGAGTTTAGTGTCCCTTACAATCCTCAACAGAATGGTGTTGCTAAAAGAAAGAGCAGGACTATTGTGAAAGCAGTGAAAGCTATGATCCATGAACAAGATCTTCCAACATTCCTTTGGGCAGAAGCATCCAAGACAATTGTCTATGTTCAAAACAGAAGTCCCCACCGAATCCTAGAGAACATAACTCCTAAAGAAGCCTTTTCTAGGAAAAAGGCAGAAGTGAGTCATTTAAGGATCTTTGGATGTCCAGTTTATGTTCATGTACCAAAGGAAAAGAGAACATAGTTTGAGCCTTCTAGCAAGAAGGGGATATTTGTAGGTTACAGTGAGACTGCTAAAGCTTACAAAATCTACATTCCAGGTCAGAAGCTAATTGAGATCAGTAGAGATGTCACATTTGAGGAAGATGTTGCATTCAAAAGATCCAAGGGCATCGAGATGGAGATTGATAATGAAGAGCCATCATAGGATATGGAAGTTGACCATTCTCTTGAGATTCAGAGGGAGGCTTCTGAACCAAAAGAAGATAATGATCCTATTGAGCCCTTGGAACCTACTGATGGGCCTACTGATATTGTGATTGGGAGAAAAAGACCTCTTTGGGCTAGGCAAACAATGCAGGAGGCAGAAAGGTTTGCAGCTCCAAGGGGAACCTTTAGAGACAGCAAGAGACCTCACAAGTTCTCTAGTTATGTTGCTTTGATGAGTCAGATTATTGAGTCCAAGCCTTCTAGTGTTGAGGAAGCTTCTATTCAACAAGTTTGGAAAGATGCCATGACAGAGGAGTATCAGTCAATTCTCAAGAATGATGTTTGGGACATCGTTCCTAGACCCGAAGGAAAATCTGTGGTATCTTCAAAATGGCTCTTCGAGATCAAGCATGCGGCTAATGGGAGCATTGAGAAGTACAAAGCAAGATTCGTGGCTAGGGGGTTCTCACAAAAAGAGGGAGTTGACTATGAAGAAACATTTGCTCCAGTTGCTTGCTATACTTCTATTAGAACCATTATTGTCATTGCTACATCTAGAGGATGGAAGATTCATTAGATGGATGTGAAGACAACTTTTCTGAATGGTGTGATTGAGGAAGAAGTTTATATCAAACAACCTAATGGTTTCAAGGTACATGGGAAGGAGTCTCATGTTTGCAGGCTGAAGAAGGCCTTGTATGGTCTTAAGCAGGCTCCTCGTGCATGGTACGAAAGGATTGATCGTTACTTCTCAAGCTTGGGCTTCTCTAAGAATGATGTTGACTAAAATCTATATTTCAAGGTAATTGATGGTGAAGCATTGGTTTTGGTCCTGTATGTTGATGATTTGATTCTTACTAGTGAAGAGCACCTCATTATCAAATGTAAGAAGTTGGATTTTGAGTTTGAAATGAAGGACCTTGGGCTCATGCATTACTTCCTTGGCTCAGAAGTTTGGAAAAAACCAGATGAGATGATTCTAAGTCAAGGGAAGTACACTATTGATATTCTGAAGAGATTTGGCATGTTGGATTGCAAATCTATGTCTACGCCTATGGAGACCAACTTGCACAAGTTGAAAGAGGCTGCAACTAGTTCAGATCTGGTGGATCCCACATTATATAGGCAGTTGATTGGGTCATTGATGTATCTAGTCAACACTAGACCAGATATCTGCTATGCAGTGAGTGCTCTCAGTCAGTTCATGTGTGAACCAAGGTAGATACATCTTGTTGCGGCGAAACATATCTTGAGATACTTGTGTGGCACAGTTGGATATGGGTTGAGATATACTTCAGATGCAGACTTGAAGTTGCATGGTTATACTGATTCTGATTGGACAAGATGTGTCACTAATCGGAAGAGTACCTCTGGGTGTTGCTTCAGTTTGGGATCTATGATGATATACAAGTGCAGCAGGAAACGGTCATCTCTAGCATTGAGTACAACAGAGGCAGAGTATATTGCAACTTGTGTGGCAACTCGTGAAGCAGTGTGGCTTTAGAAGCTCCTTGCAGGATTGTTTGGGCAATCAATGGAGCTTACTATCATTTATTGTGATAACCAGAGTTGTGTGAAGCTTTCTGTCAATCCTATGATTCATGACAGAACCAAGCATGTTGAGATCAAATACCATTATATTAGAGATACGGTATTGAGGAAAGCTATATAGTTGAGGTATATCAGCACTGATGAGCAAATGGCAGACATTCTCACCAAGCCTCTCTCCAAGATAAAGTTTGAGTACTTTCAAGATAAGCTTGGTATGGTGGAGAATACATCTCTAACTGAGGAGTCTCAGTATCAGTGATCCTCATTAATGAGTTCTTTGTGAGAGAAGTTCGAGGTGAAAACCCTTGATTAATGAGTTCTTCTCTATGAAGAGAAGTTTGAGGTGAAATCCCTTGATTAATGAGTCATTCTCTGTGAGAGAAGTTCAAGGTGAAATCCCTTGTTAATGCATTTCTCTTCGAGATTTGAGGTGAAAGCCCTTGTTTCCACCCTCTAGGAGACCCATGGTGGATGTCATGTGTGTGACTCCATGACAGCATCACGTGAGAGTCTGTGATGATTTTTTCTTGTACTTGTGTTTCACCCTCTAGGAGAGCCATGGTAAACGTCATGATGAGGTGACAACATCACGTTGAGTGAGACACTTGTACATACCATCTATGGGAGTAGCCATGATGGTTGATATCACGATGAGGTGATTTGACATCACATCGAGGTGATGTCTTTTGCAGCTGGAAGAATCACCCCTAGTTGAGAGGGAGTGTTGATGTTACTTAGCAATGTCGGGTTGCTTCTTCAGATCCACGCACTTGAAGGCAATTCAAATGATAGCCTTAACGACTATTTGAATTGTGAGTTTATCCTTTGAAGAAGTCACAACTTTCTATGGGGGCCGATCTCATGAAATGGCACGACCTTATGGTTGTAATTAATGATTATTTATTGTAATTAATATTTGTTGAGCCACGAATTTCTATAGAGGCCAACCTCCCTTGATATTGATTTATAATTACATTTTATGAGGGTTGACCTTGCACTTGAAGAGGTGCGACCTCTCCACCATGTATATATACAACCTCATTTCATTCCATTTATTCATTAAGCAAGTTCATTCCATCATTCACTCAAATACGAATTGTTTCAAGAGCAGATTGAGATCTATAGGAGGCTAAGTCTATTGTTGGCAGATTGCATCACTGTATTTTTGTAGTTACATTAGATTGTGTTGTTATATCTTGGCCCTCTTATTGGCCTTCATTGTAAATGAGACTTTGTTTTGAGACTCAATATACAAGTGATATATTGTTGTTGGGTTTTTTCTCCCTCAAGAGGGTGGTTTTCCCAAGGTATCTGTTGTGTTGTGTTTTTTTTTTTTGAATTATTTTTTGTGCACTTAAATCTGAGAATAAAATTAACATCATTGATATGTCAATTGCTGATGATTCAAAAGATTCTTAGTTCAAGGACCAATGTGCACAAAACACCAACAATAGAAAGTTCTCCAAGCTAACCTCTAGATTAGTTTTGGTCTCTATTCAAAGCTAATTCTAATTGAAGATGAAAATAGAAAGTGGGATATTTTGAAAGTAAAATAAAATATATATATACTTAGGACATAAGAAAAGAATAGGCATCATTCCTCTATCTAACTAGCCAAAGCTTTGCAGCTTACCATGTAATGGTTAACAAATAATAGCATAATACATCACATACAGATATTAGAAAATTCAAATCACAGATAAATTAGAACAGGTGGAGTAACAACCTCATACATTGCATACTTTGATGAAACAACACAACTGCATACATGTGAAGGATCAACTTCCTAGACATATACATTAATGTTCCCCGAAGACCATACAACAAAAGGATAGAAACAATACAATAAAAGGATGGAAACAAGGGAATACACAACCCAAGCTTGAGAAAAATCAGTTCAATCTTGCATACAATTTAACCTTAGAGACAATAAAACTACTACAACACAAACCTATTGCAAAAATTTCATCTCCTTTTCATTTCAAATTCTTAACATATATATAAGAGGAGGGAGGTGGGGGCAGGTGGGGGTAGAAGTGAAAAAGAAGAGGAAGAAAAAAGGGCCTTATATTTGATATGATTGCTACAAAGTCAAATTTAAAATTTTGCATTGTTGTAGCTGCAACTTTAATGCATCATTTCTCTAATTTGCATGAAATTACATTTCAAAATATAAGACATAATAATAATGCTTTCACCTTGTAAGAAATACAACATTAAAATCAATAGTTATCATGTTATAGTTCACACCATTTCATTTTTGTCAAAATATTTGATTGCTCTATGAATTCATTTACCATATACATTTATATTGAAATATTCCTCCCTTTCACTTTATCAATTCTCGAAAATATTTTTACACTCCTAAGAAATATCAAACCACCTTTTGTAAATAATAAATTCCTCCCCATATTTAGATTCTTACAATGATTTCTATTTGATTGCTCTATGAATTCATTTAACATACACATTTATATTGAAAAATTCCTCCCCTTCACTTTTATCAATTCTTGAAAATATTTTTACACTCCCAAAAATTATCAAACCGCCTTTTGTAAATAATAAATTCCTCCCCATAATTAGATGTATTCTTACAATGATTTCGAAACATTTTTCTCCACTCCTTTACTTTCAAATTTACCTATTGAAAATGCAATCCCACACTTTGACCATTTAAATATTAAAGCCATAATTTAATATTAATTCTGTTATTATTTTTTCAGCTTTATCTTTTACAAAAATTATCTTTTTATAACTTTAATGTTTAAACCATTTAAGTCTTCATAGCTCTGTACTTTGCATAAATGGAAAAAATTGAATCCACAGCCTCAAAGTTGGATCATCACAGATTGATGGTAAACATTGATGATTGAAATGTACCTTCAAAAATTATTTTTTTCCATTGAACTCTAGCCAAGTAAGCTGTCATCCTTCAATAGCGCTACATGTATCTGGTGACCAAAACCAATCATCATTTGACAAAAATGAACAGAGTTTCAAATTGGAGTAAAATGAGCTGAGTTTCAATTGACGGTCCTTTGTCCATGCCATTGAATTATTGATTGCAGTCAAAACTCTTCTACAAAAAATGATTAATTGGCATACAAACGAAAAGCTCAGCATGAGCCAATACTAGAGCTAATACAACATAATCATAAACATTGTTGAATGGTGGCATAGACTTATAAATAAAGGCCCACTAAATGAGATTCCGACAAACGAATCATTTACAACTACAGAGATGGCAAAGGAGAAAACCAATAAATTACATCTAAGGAAAAAACATTACCGTGCTTAATCTTTTAAGAACTTGTCGTTTCCAAATCAGTGTCGGTATACAAAAATAGCCATTAGATGTTAGATCAATTTAGTTGTATGCAACTTCTTGTTGAGCAGCATCCTCATATTCAACCTGACAAAAGCAACATTCCTCGTATCAAACTTCAATCTTTTTTCTTCGAAATTTGAGATGCAATTGACTGTTATTCAGAAGAATTATTTTGGAAATTTCCAGATTATTCACAATAAGCATAGAGCGCTATGAAATTTAAACGTAACAAGCAATAATAGTATAGAGATAAAATAAATCATAAACAAGCCTTCAATTAAAAATTTAAAAACATACTGTCAACTTTATGATATGCCTATAAGTAATTGCAATAAAGCAGGCACCTTGAAGGGCTCCATCTAGAAATAAGTCAAGTAATTAAAGAGCTATATAGTTAGAAGAAGTCTCATGTAGGAGGATATAAACTAAAAGCACAACGCATCAAACTACAAAATCAACAAAGTACATTTAGAAAGCTGAGATTAATGTCCATCGATGGTTCTTCAAAACAAGCCCATCCTACAAAGGTACCTATAACTATGATTAGGTGCCATAAATCTGTCAAAATTGTTGTCAATCGGTTCTGTAATCACATGGAGTAGTGACACGATTTCAATCAGGGTACATGAGTAAATTACTAAGGGTACAGGTATATTATATATAAATAACCACCAGAAGATGTGGAAACTAAGATAAATGCATTCCTTGACTGAAGTTACTGGTGACTATGCCAGGTTTGATGTAACTTAAACTAAAATATTTTAACTAGGTAGGGGCTTTGAAGATGTGATGGATCTTGTATGTTTCTGCAACTTTCCAGGACCGGAGGACAAGGGATATTGGGACACATTTTCAGATGGCAAAAAGATAACCAAATTTTTGGGACAGCAATTGACTGTTATTCAGAAGAATTATTTTGGAAATTTCCAGAGTATTCACAATAAACATAGAGCGCTATGAAACTTAAACCTAACAAGAAATAATAGTATAGAGATAAAATAAATCATAAACAAGCCTTCAATTAAAAACATGCTGTCAACTTTATAATATGCCTATGGCTATAAGTAATTGACAATAAAGCAGGCACCTTGAAGGGCTCCATCTAGAAATAACTAAAGAACTATATAGTTACAGGAAGTCTCATGTAGGAGGATTTAAACTAAAAGCACAACACATCAATTACAAAATCAACGAAGTACATTTACAAAGCTGAGATTAATGTCCATTGATGGTTCTTCAAAACAAGCCCATCCTACTAACTATGATTAGGTGCCATAGATCTGTCAAAATTGTTGTCAATTGGTTCTGTAGTCACGTGGAGTAGTGACACTATTTCAATCAGGGTACATAAGTAAATTAATAAGGGTTAAGGTATATTATATATAAATAATCACCAGAAGATGTGGAAACTAAGATAAATGCATTCCCTCACTGAAGTTACTGGTGACTATGCCTGATTTGAATTGACTTTTTAACTAAAATATTTTAACTAGGTAGAGGCTTTGAAGATGTGATGAATCTTGTATGTTTCTGCAACCTTCCAGGACCGGAGGACAAGGGATATTGGGACACATTTTCAGATGGCAAAGTAACCAGATTTTTGGGACAGCACAAAACAGAAAGTAATATATATATACTTTTCTCAGGTAAGGCTATCCTCAATGAATTTCACTTTCCTCACATTTTTCTTATTTTGCAATCAATGCCATTCACAGACATAAGACTCAAAGCACTTGTATTCATGGTAGACACTACTCCTAATGGACCAGATTATCATAAATTATAGGACCACCTACTGCCAGAAAATTTCGTAGTCATTCTACTGCTACTGCCTTTGCTAAGATTCACTTCCACTCACATCCTAACAAAATTGAATAGGTAGTTACATAAATGTTGGAAACAATGCTTTGAAGAATATTCCTTCTCTACCATAAACCATGCTCCAAACCCCAGTACCCTTTCCTTCAGTTTTCTCGAGAAGGAAATATCTAAAGCATGAGAGTTTACAAACCATGTAATTTCCAGCCTACCAATCTAAAGCACAAATGTTCTACCAGTATGCAATGAATGAAAGTAAATTCAGAATTATCAGTACTTGAAGGCCACATTTAAGGTTAACTTCAATGTCGAAGATACTACAGACAACTCTAAATAAAAGTTCCTACCGCATTGCACCACCAGCTTTTAAGGTGCTTTCCTAAAATAGTTGTTAGCTTTTTACCAGCGTCCCCTTAAAGGGTTAACTGTTTAGAACAGGAAATATTCAAAGGAGTGATTCAGTTCAAAAAGCAAGAAAATGGTCAGCAGAGACAAGAAATGTCATTTTAGTTGATAAAAGACTTTGAGACAGTTACCAACAATTAGGCACCAAAGCACTGGTAACACAAGTGCTCATTGTATTTGTTTGCCTAGTACCAAGCTACTTGGCTAGGTATTACTCTCTGCAAGAGGTTGGGATACTTGAAATTGCGCATTAAAGGTGACTCAATGATAGTTATCAATGCAATTTGGAGGGGCTCAACGCCAAACTGGAAATTGGAAAAATGGTTAGGATGTATAGTGGAGGAGTTGTCGTTCTTCGAGAACTTTAAAATCTCCCATATTTACAAGGAAGGGAACATAGATGCCAATTAGCTTTCAAAACAAGCGACCAATGCAAATAGGGATATCGATGGGACACCAATGTTTAATGGCAGCCATCTCACACGCGCGTGGTTACCTGGATAGATATAGGTTGGCGAGCTTGAGGCACAGCCTGGCAAAGAGTCTTAAATGCCGAGGGATACAGGGGGTGGAGGAGAGCTTTTAAATGGTGCAACAAAGGCTCACAGGAAGTAGAAAAAACCATGGAGACTACCATCTGTTTAGGGGCTAAGGAGAGGCAAATGGCCTTTCGTGGTGTAGTGTTGGATACCAAGCTCAAGCGTTTGTTCAATGCTGAGGACAAGGAGACTCTAGAGGCCATAAAAAGGATACCGGACGCTCATTTCCTATTTTCCTCCTATCGCTTCAAAGTGAATTCAGACATTACCTCCATGTTTATGGCATGGCTACTTCATTTGCCAGAGAGAGACATGGTGCAGTTTTTGATGCAGAAGCTTGTGAAAGCAAGGAGATGAGAGACTATGGAGTATTATTTGAGCATGGCAGTCGAGGGGATGGGGCTAAGACCATGCAGCAGAGTTTTCCTACAGTTGACACTACCAATTAATGGCCCCTGCATTCCTTTCATCATCTGGAGTGTTGGTGAAAGTGTGGAGGCATGCTCGGCAGAGGCTGCAAGGAATATAGCCCTGTTGAAAGAGATAACGACAGCGCGTAATTTTTCAGAAGAGCTTACTAGTGCAGTCGGTTGCAGCAAAGGACCAAGATCATGGTGGCAAGGAAGGAAGCAGCGTTGAAGCGGTGACGATGGAGGTTGAAGGTTAGCTGTTGGGCCTATATCGACAGAAAAGTTGCCCAGACTGCTTCGAGCATAATATAAGTCAATTTTTTGTAATTTTTCCATGGTTTCATGATTGGTTAATGTTGTAATCGAGGTTAGGCCCCTTGTTGCACCTAGTTTATATATCTAAAAAAAAACTAGATGGTTATAGTTGATAAAATTTCAATTACTATATAGTTTGTACAAAGTCAACCTATAAACTAAGTACAAAGTTCCAAAATATCAAACGTAGCCAATGACTCTTGCTACTACAAATAGAGCTATGATAGAGGGTTGCGGGTCTTGATGATGAAGCTCTTGGTTTAGAGCTTCTCCTAAGATGTTCAACCTCATGATATCCAAGTTGGTAGCTAGAATTTCAAAATCCTTAGGCTCAAGAAAGTCATAAAAAAGACAGTTTTTCTTTGCTGAGTAGACATCATAAATTACAAAACAGAAATCAACTGGTTCATATTTGTGATTTAACAGTACTTGCAATTTCTAGAATGATGTCAAAGAGAACTATATGAAGAGTGTGAAAGAGAAATTATATAAGAAAACAAGCAATTGCAAAGTTCAACTTAATAGGTTTTGAATCAAATAGCTCAGGATAGAGTTATAGAAAATGCTTTTGAAACAAAATCTTAAATCTCAAAAGACCATAAATGATATTGAAATGTTCTCATTGATAACTATTGTAGCAGATTTGTAAAAGAGTAAAGGGAGTTTTAAATATTTGTTCAAGTAAATTTTCCTTGATTTTGGTATAAGTGGATGGAGTTAAAAACATTGATGGACTTTGAGTTGAGAATTTGAGAGATTATAGGTACAAGTTTCAATACAAAATCAATGCACGAGGAACATTCCATTTCAACAGGACAGTTGTCAATGAAGTCTATCTGGATCGTTAAAGAGAACATATACGAGGCTTGCCTCGGGAGGGATTAAGATAAGCCCACAAGACTAGGGCATGACTTCTCTCGAGGCATGTATTAGTTTGCCTAGTACCTATTTAATATGCATGGAATGCGACTCTATATATGTCTAAAGCATTCATGCACTGTTATTGTACTCCTTGCAGGCCTTTTGAACCTCCATGTATATGATGTTCGTAAATGGAATGTAGTTCCTAAACAAGTGCAAGGTATGATTTAAGCAGTGAGTTTCACCAATTAACAAAGCATGAAGCCCGGGAATATATAGGAAATTTAAATATAACCAAAACAATCTTTCATTTTCATATAAAATACTACTATAATTTATTTTTTCAGCACTACAAGCTATTTTTTATTTTCTACTAGGGACCATTCTGCTTCTGATTCCACAATGTCTATATACTATTATGTATATACTTATGCTTCCCACTTGATTATACAATTATCACTATTCTACCCGCTTATCATTAAAACTTGATGGCCAGTGCCAAATTGAAGCTCCAAATTATCACATTTTGTTAGCATCTAAAAAGGAAATTTGTCCCAACCTAACCTTACTAAACAAAATCACAGGCATTGAAAGAAAATAAACCTCTTTAGGTTGATATCACGCCAATAGAATTTTGTTTCTATTTAGTTTGGCTTTCTATATTTACTTTTGGCAAGTACGTTTATAAGGTTCAGATATGTTAAAAAAATAAGATAGCAGCCTTCCTTAGTATTTATGATATTGTATACTATTTCCCTCTAAAATGTCTCTTTGGATTTATTTACATGGAAAGCATTATTAAGAGCCTAAGGCAAATGATAGAAGTGTGGATATAGAGAAAAAAGAAGCACGTCTCTTAACCATTCCTTGTTAATGTCCTTAACATCAAACATAGAAGCATACCAAAGAACGTGTCTCTATTTTAATGTCCTTAACATCTATTAGAAATATATGTCCATTCAAGGTTGCCTACCTACAATTTGCCTCAACAACCTAATGAAATCTAGCAAATCTTTGATGGTAAACCACGTCCCAATGGCCAACGCTCAATTTTGTGCTAAAAATCAACGAAAAAACACGATTAAATGGTGATTTTGCACAGTTATGGTTTTGCAAAGGGTTGTGGGCAATTTTTTTGCCCTTTTTATGAGATTTTGCCGCACTTTTTTCGCAATTTAAACCCTTAAAAATCATTGGACATCGTTGAAAATCACAGCTAATCAAATCAGGATTTTTGGGGGAAAAATCATTTCAGCCGAAGATTTTTTAAAAATCAGCTTTGCGATTTTTTGAGGATTTATGCTTGTTTGGTCCATATCATCCCTAAGCCAATAGTATCAAATAACCATTTGACAAGATTTTGGAGGTTGTGTTTACAAATGCATGTGATGCTGGAATAACAGAAGGGGCAACAAAATACTAGGTTCAAGAAGAAGTTGTAATTACTTCTTGCCCTAAAGCCCTCAAGCTATCCTACTAGTTGTTTGTAGATGCTCAATCTATCCTATTAGTTGTTTTTAAACACTCAAATCTATACTATTAGTTGCAAACAATACCAACTAGTCACAAGCAGCACACTACACCCTAGATAGCATTCCTTTTTAGTGTTGACCAAGGATTGACCCCAGCTGGATCAACAAGGAAACCCTTGTTCTTGATCTATGGATTTGAGCACCTAGAAGCTCTTACATCAACGAAGTGAAACTCTTGACCACCTAAGACTGAGCACTTTTTCTAGCCAATACATCTATGTTAAAAACAAATACATCAGATAAGTGAATGGTAGCATGTCTGGTCATATTACATATATAAAAGCAATTCATTAGGGAACCCAGAAATTATTTAGTCAACTTGATTCTCTCTTCCCAAGAAGACTGCATCTCCTTTCCCACATATCTAAACTTCCAAGCATTGCCTTGCTCAAATTCAGCAGGAGCTATTACATACAATTTCACTGATGTAGCTAACAGCTATGGAAAACCTATACTTGCATCAACCAAAGACTTGCATTTTAGTGTTCTTGTGCAACCAACCTAATGGGTATGGCTATAAATGTCTATATATCTTGAGCCCAAAATTTTCATCCAGTGTATTGAAAACCAAATTCCTTTGTGAACAGAATCAAAAAGAGTACTGAACTTCATGGTTCTCACTTGCACTTTGATGTGGAAAGCCGAAGGACTTCTCAAGCTCCTCATTGATCTTTACTTCATCCTCTTTTATCACTGCCCCATACATTGTCGTGCCTAGTAGCTTTTCTTATCTTCAGAGTTGCACTCTACTAGTTTTCCATCAATCTCAGTGATATTAGTGTTTTAGGAATGTTTCTCATTTATTTATGCTGTGGATAATCTTGGAGATAGTGGGGATAAGACCCTTTCACACTTGCAGATTTACTTTTTTGTTTCATCTGCAAGATTCCACCTTTGAGGTATCAGCAATGGAGGTGAATTTGAGAATTTCTTGGCCTAAGCCTTCTTTTGATCCATGACTAAGCACCCTGAAGAGGGGTTTCTAGATTTAAGTGGATCAGTGATGGGGATGGAATGTTGATTTGGCAGTCTTGAATCCCATCTAAATCTTTAAGAGTCAATTCCATCAAGAACTTCAAAGGGATAGAGTCAATTCCATCAAGAACTTCAAAGGGATTATCATGAAGAATGGGCAACCCAAACTGCATGGGATATTTGATTTTCCTAAAATAGACTTGTTGGAATTTGTTAACCTCCTAAATAAATCTAACATTTTATTGGAATCTGGATGCCATTTGGCTGTTTTCAGCTGCCAAAGTAGTATTTTCTTCATCTAATGTTGATTGCTGATTTGTATTATCTTGATGCTGTAAAGCTCGTTGAATTTCACATGGAGACAGCAGGGCACACCTAATCCAACTGCCAAAGCTAATGGAAAAATCTTTATCAAAAGGAGATATTCTCATGGTCTTGATTGTGCCCATTTAGTCCCACCTATTGCTTGCTCGTCATTGGATCACTAGTTACAGACAATTTGGAGATAATGTGATTTTTGTACAATAAATGTGTAGTTGAGGAGAAGAGTAGTGGCAAGGACCTTCCCGTGGGGGTCAAAGTGCATAGTCAATATAGATAAGGCTGCCAACACATTAAAAGTTAATTCTTTGGCTGTATCCAACTCAGTTTGGCACCAAGGGCATGGAGAACTAAAAGGATAGAAGAAGAATATGGTTATTGGTTTGCCTTCATTTCAGATTGAAAAACACGCATGTTCAGCCTGTTTGAAGGGAAAACATGACAGGAAAGCATTCCCAAAGTAAATAGCATGGAGGGCCACTTCTTATCTCAAATTAATGAATACATATATTTGCAGCCAAATAAAGGTAAAACAACTTGCATTTCAATGCCAGTGCCCTACACTTAATAACTTTTTGTTGATGATTACAGTTGGAGGATGTGGATGTGTTTTCTCTAATGCAAGAGCAAGATGTTTGAGAAATTCAAGCAGTTTAAGAGGTTGAATTCAATCAGAAAATTAAGTTCTTATGTACTGATAATGGTTGTGAGCTTTGTAGCAAATCATTTCATGATTTTTTACCAAAATAAGCAAAGACAATTTTTAGGCCCCACTATGCCGCAACAAAATGAAGTTGTGGAGAAGAGGAGTCAAGTAGTGATAGAAATAACTTGACGTACACTCAGGGACAAGCATGCCTATGGAGTTTTGGACAAAACAGTAAACAAAGTTGTCTATAATCTTAACTGGAGCTCATTCGAAGGGTAGCTCATCCAAAGGGTTGCTGCAATGTCCCCTTATTAGAGACATAAAAATGCACACACAAAATTCCTTGTTCACGATTAAATTAGGTCATTTCAGATTGCACATTTCAAGAATAAGACAAATGAAATGCATTATTATCAACTAGTGCATAACTAACCTAATCTGACATGACTTGTTACTCTTGATCGGAATAGATCTTCGCCTCATTCCTCTTCCTAGCCTCGTGAGATGGTGGATTTACAGTGCCAAGGGCGCGTGCACCATCTCAAGTTGGACACCCTCAAGGATTGGTTACCCATCTTGGGCTCCATCCAACATTGGGTGGATTTACCAGCCTTTCCCTTCCACACGCTCCCTATCCTCATCGAGCATTACAAAAGAGATTTTTGGCCCAAAGTCTATTCTCGTAGTAGCAAAGTCATAACATCATTCACTTATCCTATTGAATTCACAAATCATCTCAGATTAGAACATTCACTGATATTGATTCTAAAAAGATATAAGATAGGTACTACACTGGAACCCACTATTAGAGGAATTGGAATTCGATTATATAAACCCCAATGTTATATTACTTGGTTGAGGGTACTTACCTCTGATTGACGCACTATACTGTCTCAAGACGTATTCTCTGTAACCTGACCTGTCCCCTTTCTTTCATGCAATGATATATTCTTAATCACTTCGAAGATATTGTTGGTATAGATCACACAGATACCAATGCTTTTATTCATACTTACTTTAAAGCATCATACTGATTTATAAGACTCAATAATTGCTGCAAGCATCATTATTGGATAATCGCAAATAATGCATTATATATACATTGTCTAGTATGTATTGTATGTGCCCACCATCTATGATGTATCCATGAATTTCAATATATATATCTAACTATACACTTATCAATTGTTAACATGTCATTCCATCTACCAATATACTTATCCGTCCTATTATGTTCAATTATGGATTCAGGTAGATGGATCCACATTAATTATGAGACTAATAACATGATATGCATATCCTACCTATGCATAATTATCATATATTAACATCTGCATTATTATCTCTATCAATATTAAATATTAATATATTAATCAAGTGCCATTTATTAATATCTACCTTAAATTGACATAATCTTGAAATCATAAACTAGTCACCTTAAGTCATGAATTAATCATTATTACCTAATTGAATATAATACATATATATATGTATAACTATTATCAATTAGTTCCTGAACTAAGTTACCAGATTGCCCACATTTCGAACCGGTCACCGGTTGAGGTTAGCACGTGGTTTTGTCTTGAATGCGCTTGCGGGGGACGTGCTTGTAATTTATCGTGCCAACACAAACCAGTGAACCGAGTGAGCCATGGGCCAAGTCAAAATAAAAAGGGCCCAAACATGATTAAAAAACATTTTTTTTAAAAAAAATTTCCCCCTAACCCTAAAATGGCATTGATTATAGTATGTACTTGATCATTGATCATTTCATAGTGATGATTTCCATTGTGATAATTCAATGTGTAATGTAGAAGCAAATCTGGGAATCAATACTGAGCCATTCCAACTTTCAAATATGATACACAATAGATAACTGCTCAGAAATTAATATCAGACCTGTACATACTCAGAATAACCAACAAAGAGCAGATCACAGTATTCCAAAACTATGCCAGACCACAGCGATACAAACTGAGCTTATATTTGCAGCAGAAACATTACATACAACGACCAGAATTGACAACAACCTCAAAAATTTGCAGTAGATAACAGTATGACAGATAATCAGCATTACAACATTACTCTCCACTCCATAGACTTGACATGACAGTACTAACAGTAAATCTGATAACCCAAATCTGAAACGTACTACTCAATATTGGACTGAGTTTACCAAGCATATTCAGAAATACATATTCAGACTTATTGCAAGAACTTCCTGTGTTCTGTTTAGAGCTGATGTATGAAGTTATTCCTCAGAAAATTAACAGCAGATAGAAGAAAGTCTGCACTCAATCTGAGACAAGGTTATAATCTTTTACAACTTCTTACAATCTGTTTGTAGCAGCAAATACATTGATTTATAACAGCAGATAATAGAATGAACAGCAGTTACAAGTAATACAATGAGTTTGTAAATATCTCAGACCTGGGAATGTGTTTGCCAGGGTAAATGTATGATGAATCTTGCTCGATCAATAATCAATGATCGTGAATATTTATCTTTAGCATTTGGCATTGATCAATGATCAAGTATCATACTATGAAATGATTTAGTTTTACAATTCTGTATATTTCTGTTATTTTTTTTTATATATAATAAATATTTATATATATATATATATACACCGCATACCATCGTGCCAAAACCCTAAAAAATTTCCGCATACCCGCGTGCCGGGTTCTCATTACCACTTTTAGATCCCACGAGGCTTGAACGGTAACTAGGTTCTAGACTTAACAATACTTGCCCTAACCCAACATACATATTATCTATATTCATATACTTATTACTTTTACTTATTGCATATTATCATAAATTAGAATGTGATTATATACTACCTATATATATATTCTTATTTACATCTTATCTATGCTTATTACTCATTTACAAAATTACATATTACCTATATTGTTTATATTTATTTCTTAACTCCTGCAGATAGACCTCCGTTCCTTTCTTATTTTTCCATACATTGGCTGGAGTATGTTTTGATATTCTTTTATTGCTCAGAATATATTCTCAGATTCCTTTCTTCTATTCGATGTCTTCCCTCCTTCCCCCTTTAGACTTACTTTTACCCTTATTTATGGTTGCTGCCTGGGACGTGACTTTTCATGCCCTGCCTTTTGTTTGGAACCGATTCAATATCAAGGGTCAGCTTCTTTTGATTGCTACCTTAATTAAAGTGTTTGCTGCTGTTAATCGCTTATGCTAAGGAATTCGTATCTGACTTTATTTTGATATTTATATGTTATGGTTTATATTTTTATTTATCTTTTTTCTTTTTCTTTGTTATATAATTTCCTTTATTAAAGTTTGTGGAATTATATATATATTTATTAGTTTATTATAGTCAGATTTATATGTTTATTTTATAGGAGATAAATAGTGATTAATTATAATCATAATATTATCTTTTATAATTATATTAATATATATTTCATTTATTCATTCGTATTTCAATGCTTAATTATTTTTTTTATATTTCGGTATTCTATTTCGGGGACATGACAGTTGCAAGGGATTAAACTGTAGGAAGCCTACTCATACAAGACACCAAAGCTCAATTTCTTTAAAATATTGGGTTATAGTGCATATATTCATATTTCAAATCAAATTAGCAATATATCAAATTAAAATAACTAAAAATCCATTTATGTTAGCTTAGTGGCAGTCAAAAGCTTATAGACTCATGGAGATGTCAACTAGAAAGGTAACTATCACTCGGAATATTAATTTTGATGGGGGTGACAATCTCTTCAATTCTCATTTTCAAAAGGAACCAGCAGTAAAATCAAATTCTCCGTGTATTTTAGAAATTCCTAATCACATGGTTGAAGTTGAAAAATACTTAGGTACAATAAAGATCAAGATGTTATTGGGAAGAAATGCTTACCTAGAGAGGCTGGTTGCCCATTGGAGGCTGATTTACTTACTCTTGGAAAGAGGTTAATGACGATTTGAATCAGAGTCAAATCCTGGTTCAATTAAAGGAATTAGCACGTATAATGTCCTTCCAGTTGACATCTCTCAGTGCTTAAGATTAGCCTATTATGTGACCCTCGTAGGCTGATAGGATGGATAGAGGGTCTTGTTGGAGCTTGGCTTGGCTTCGGTTGTCAGAATCTACCAATTTGGCTTTCGTTCGAGAGTCGTTAGGACATCCATGTGACTTACTATTTTAGTAAAATGCAGTCACATTCATAACACCACAGCACCTTGAGTATAAGTGCAGTAGATGTACAAAATTCAACCACTTATTTTCCAACTTGAAGACAGTTCGTTAATCCGAGACGTGACACGAGGAAAATATTAATATTTAATAGTCCAAAATTAAATATTAATTATTTTAAACTTATATTATAAAAGTTATAATATTAATATTATAACTCAAAGTGATTCTAAAAGAATTAGATAACATTAGAAGAGGGGCCACGCAATTATAATTTATAATTAAAAGTGCGTTCGAGACTATTGAAAAATTAAAAGAAAAGTTCGAACTTTATTTAAATGATGCCTTTTTGAGAAAAGTCGACTTTTTGAAGGATATAAGGGTTTCATTGGAAAAGGAGCTCATTATGTTATGAAATCGATTTTTGATCAAGTATTCTTCCAGAGAACGAAGCCAAGGGTTTCAGTTGTCTTCAGGCATTGGAGAACGAGCCATCTTCAGTGTTGCAGTTCAGAGGTTGTGAAATATCAGCTGATTTATTGCTATTCAGAGAGGTAGCTTCATTCAGAGGTTATCACAGAATTATTCAGAGATTGCATCATTCAAGGTTTTTAGTTTGGAATTCATCCGGAAGGGTTCTTCATTCTTAGGCGCCTACTTTCCTGAGATCTGGACTCATTTCTCAAGAGCTGTGCAAATCTATTGCTGCTGCTTCAGATCCGTACTTTGCTGCTGCAGGGCCGTACCAACAAGTACTAGGCCGTACTTCTTCATCTTGGGCAAAGCGCTTTCCTTCTTTGCATTTTGGCTTCATCAGCAAGGGCGCATATCCTTCTAGTATCATCTGCAAACTTTAAACGGAGGGAGAAAGTGAATTTATTATGATAGCCATACCATTTCATGGTCATCTCAGGCGGCTGCAAATTCCAGGTTTTTTATCAATAATGTTCTTGCTTTTTAGATTGCATGTTATCAGATCTCAGATGTAATAAGTATAGAAGATCAATAAATACTCTGGCATCTATAAATCCAGTAGATTCTATCATTTACGGTATTGCATTATTTTATTTAAATTTAATAAGCAATTTCTTTCAAATCGCACTTCATTGGTTTATGCAACAAAACACAAAAAAATCAAAAACGCTCAAAAACAAGCAAAAGCAATTGATTCCCCGGAAAAGCGGTGAGAATATTAAATTGTGTCTTTGGAGTTTGTGCTTGGAGAGGAAACCAATTAGGGTTTTCTGCCATTTCCGCATTGGAGAACGAAAACTCTTCAGTGTTAGTGCAATTTTGAGGCTGTGCAATACCAGCTGATATTATTGCTTGAGAGGGCTTCATTCAGGAGTCCATTTGGAGCTTACAGGTGAAAAATCAACATAGGGTTTGAGGCAGTTTAAAGGTATATCTATTGCAGACCTAAGTTATTCATTGGCAGCCATTATCAATCAGGTTTCAAGCTATTTAATGTGTTGCTACAGTACCCGCGCTACAGTGCGTGTGAACAGTGCGCGTGAACAGTGTCGTTGCTACAGTAATATTCTGATATTTAAGGGTTTGAAGATTATGTTTTTGCTGAAGCTATCATGGCATCATCTATTTTGGGTTATTGTTGTGTAAGGTCATTGCAGATTTCATTCACAGTATGGGTGTGAGGATTCTTTAACCTGTAAGAGCAGAAACAGAGTATTTAGAAGGGTTGTGGTTTATCTTGTTGGTGTTGTGTAAGTTGGAAAGGGTGCAGACTTGTCTGTACAGCTACCACCATTCCTTGTTAGAGACTGTTGATGATAACTGGGCGCCTATTTGGAGAGCTGGGCAAGTATACTAGGTGCTGGTTGCTGCTGCAATCACTGATCCACTGCTACAGCCATTGCGATCTCTTGCTTTCAACTCAGAATCAACTTGGAAAGCTAACAACGGGTATTTTATGCATTTCAACGTGAACCTATGTATTTGATATAAACTCAGAAACTGCTGTCCTACGTTTCAAAATAGTATTAAGTGTAAATTTGTTCATAGTTGCTGCTCAAACTGTATATTTCTGCCATTGTAAGGTATTGTCATTATTGTAGCATCAATCCTTATTGCTGTTAGTGATTTGAGCATTGAAATCTACTAAAATGCTTGAACTAATGTTGTTCATTCATAGAGTTGATAAGAATGGTATTTATCACTGTGCCATGTTATTTGAGTAGTTGAAAGGATCCCTAAATATATTGCTGCTGTTATTACCTCTGATCAGAAATATAAGGGTTTCGAATTGTGTCACATTTGGATACCTTTGTTGAGTCCATGTTTGAAACAATGCAATGTGCAAATCATCCATTTCCCGAATTTTACATGTAAGAAAGACAAACACCAATCCTTTGAAACATTCAGTTTAGTTTTCATGCCATCTATTTGACAAAATGACAATGTGTCAACTTGCCACGATCGATTAAAATATCGAACAAAATACCAATAGAGATTGTTCCATTTGGGGTGGGACATCAAATACCGAAGGTTGGGCCTCGAGGATATTATACTGGCGGGGAGAGCCTTGATTGACAGGCAACAGGGTTTGAACAGGCAGCCGGGTACCATGGCTTACAAAACAGAGATTCCTCAAAACCCTAGAGATAATGATGATGCAGAGGTCTTACATACTCTCAGAGATCTTCAGACAGGCCAACAGCAGGTAGCTGATGTATTGCAGCAGTTGACCATGGCAATCCATAGGATTGGTACACCGAGGAGACCGTCACCTCGTCGTGATGAGGACAGGAGTGATGCAGGTTCACGGAAAGCACCTAGGACTGTTTCATGGACAGCAGAAAGGCCAACCAGGCCTACTTTTGTGAGACAGGAGCCCGATGAGGCTATTGCAGGTGAGGAGCCTGAGGGAATGTTCGCTGATACACTTATGGCAGCGAACGATGAGTGGGAGTTACTGTCACCGCGAGAGGTGAGAGAGAGGATTAGCTGGCGGATTTATCACCTGAGAGGAAGAGAACATGCAAAAAGTCAGCGGATTAAGGCCTAGACATAATAATAATAACGATCTGAAGCATGCCACAAACAGACTTACTCTGGCTATGTTTGACGGTAGTGGCAAGGTCACAGCACAGGCCTGGATTAGTAAGCTTGATACCTTCCTCACATTGCGTCCTATGGCTGAGGAGGATGCTATTAGGTATGCTACATTGCATCTTGAGGGTGCAGCTTATGACTGGTGGCATCACGGGATGCTGACACTTTAGCACAATCGTATCACCACATACCAGGAGTTCGTGAAGCGGGTTGGTGGAACCATAGTTGGAAAGCTTCGCCCCAAGGAAAAACTCGCCAAGGGAAAAATTGGAGAGCTTTTAAAAACTCGCCAAAAACTCGAAAAAAACTCGGCAAAAAAACTCGGGAAATGAAAAAATTGCTTAATTTTCATTAAAAACACATTTTTTTTGCAAAATTCAATGACAAGATGAATCCAATGAATCCATAAATGAGTACAAAAGTGTTTTCTATTAATTTTGATTGACTTTAATGTAAATTAATTACAAAATCGCATTCTCATGCGGAATCCCGATGGCTAAAAGCCTGAAAGTCTGATACATGAAAACAGTAAAACTAGAACTAGAAGCAAATACTAAAGTTCTAAACAACAACTAAATACAACATGCTAGGCTTTCCTCTTCCCTAGTCTAGCAACAGCTAGGGAAGAAGGGGTGGGTCCTCTAGCCCTGCCACGTGTGCGTGGTGCTAGTGGTGGTGGCTGCGGTGCTACTGCTGCTGGCTCTGGCTCTGGCTCTGGCTCTGGCTGGATCTCATCCAACCCTACATCTCCAACTCCTGATGCACCCACATCCTCCATTGCCTCTCTCTCAAAGTCAAGGATTTCATCTGCACTAAACAATGGAGGCTGCTCCTCTCGCCCTGTCCAATCACATAAGGATCTATCTCATCTAAGTCAATAGGATCCTGTGATTTTTCTTCAACTCTCTTTATGCGCAACCGAAGGTTGTATTGCACAAAGACCAAGTCATTGAGGCGCTTTTGTGTTAACTTGTTCCTCTTTTTTGTGTGAATGGACTCGAACAAGCTCCAATTGCGCTCACAATTGGATGCACTACAAGGCTGACATAGAATGCAGAGGGCAATTTTTTGTAGATTTGGGGTTTTTCCACCCCAATTTTTCCACCAAACATCTGCAAAAAAAGAAAAGAAAATTGAAGAGTTAGAAAACAAAGTCAAAGACTCAAAAGTCAAAAGTCAAAACACATTTTATCAAATTCTAAGATGCATGTGGAATAAACTTAAAATTTAAAGACTCTGAATTTTATACCTGGTGGCAGAGTGGTTCTTCCTCTAATAGCCAGCTCCGAAGAAAAGAGATTACCAGTTGCCTCCCTGTATATATCCATCTCCTTGACGATGAGGTCTCTCACTACAACCTCGGGTTCCATCCTCTGAATGCATGTTGTGAGCCCCTCCATAACCTCTCCATTAGGATCAGAGAAGCTCTCTGAGAAGAGAAAAGAAGGGTTGAGGAAGTACCCTGCTGCATGGATGGGTTGGTGGAGTTGATTGTTCCACCTCCTATCAACAATCTCCCATATGGGATCAAATTTGAGGCTGTCCCCCTTGTAATAACTTTTGATGGCCTCCTTGGCCCTATCCATGGCCTCATAAATGTATCCCATTGGGTTTTCATCCCCATCTACCAAGCAGAGGACTCTAACCAAGGGCTCCGACACCTAGATTAAAAATACAAAAAGATCAAAGTTAGAAATTTATAATGAAAGGCTTAAAGTTAAATTAAAAAACATATAATTATATTGAACTTGAGATTAAAATTAAAATCAAAGTTTGGAAGTTACCTTCACGATCTCTGTAGCTTTTTGTGCAAACAAGGGGTCGAAGACTATTGCAGAAATTCTATCTCCTTCGGCCTTCTTTGAATATGAAGAGTCATTCCATGCTTGACTCACGAACATTTGTCTTAGAGAGCCCAAAGAATCCAAAATGCTTTGCAACGTTAGGAAAATTGTTGCAAACCTTGTGGCACCCGATCTCACCAACTCCTTCCCTTGCGTATGCTCTCTCATCAAACTAAGAACCCAAGGGTGATTGTAGATATATTTTGTGATGCTCCTTGCATCATCTACAATCGGTGACACCCAAACAAGTTTGCCTATGTCCTCCAAAAGAAGGTCAAGGCAATGAGCAGCACAAGGTGACCAAAAGAGTGATGGATGTCTACTCTCAAGCATCCTTCCAGCTGTCACATACGCTGCTGCATTATCTGTGATGACTTGCACCACATTAGCAATGCCCACCTCCATCACAACTTCTTCCAACAG